>JASANB010007970.1:0-43606 GCA_030248155.1 Sabatieria punctata
TATTTTGCTGAAAAAGAAAGGGCTGTTAGTTAATTGAATGAAAATGTCGTTTCACGAGGACCTGGATTTTTCATGTGTTCAAAACTTGATGATACAAGATTGGCTATTTTATAGTTGAGTTACAGTACCCGGATGTAGGGCCTTTATCCAGTGGCGTACCCTAGGGATCCACTAACCGAATTTAAAACACCGACTACCGAAGAGGATTGTCGGAACCGAAAATACTGCCGAAAATACCGAATTGTACAAACCTAAAGGCGGATTTATACTTCGCCATCCGGGTGGCACTGATGACTGATACTTTCTAAATCGCTGCCACCCACGCAAGTTAGACTTTGGTGGACTGGCAAAGTGCCACACGTTAAATACCAACCCAGCCCGGTATAAATCCGCCTTAAAGCTTCTGAGTTATGTGAGTTGTAATTATTCAAAGTCATAAAATCTATAATATAACATTTCTTTTGTATAGGGGTTGGTCTGTTTAAGCATGACGCGAAACAAAAGAAAATTGTTTTAGATAACCACTTTGAAGGGCTTGTCAGAATTTACACCAATTTTAACTCAATCAAAGAGTGTACCCCGGTCTCGTCGTTGACCATACGTCAAGTTTACTCTATAGCCCCTCAAAAAGACGATTCTCCATATAGAGCTAAAGCGCAAATACGCGATTTTGTGAAATTCCCACCTCAAAACATCAATGACGACGAATCTGAAACCAAATTCGCAGGCCTGCAGAACAAATGGTGTTGTATAATTCGTTTTTTTGAGAATTTCAGCCGAATTCGAAATTTGACGAATTGTCAGATGCAAAATGCTAGGGCATAGAAATACGCGATAGTGATCTTGAGAAAAAGGCGCAACATGTGAGTTTCGCGCGGCCAAAAATGTTTGCGATTTTGCGTCGATTCGCAAATGAGTTATCGCGAGAATTTCAGGCGATACAGATGTTCCTGCGAATTTAATGGTCGTCGCGAAGGAGATAAAGGGCCACTCACTTTTTTAACTTGGCGCGTATCAGATTCCGCATTTCTTACCAGATACTCAGACTACGCCAGATGTACTAGCGGAATGCAGCTTCTCAGAACAACTGAAGACGATACAGTACGTAGTCTGTTTGTCTGTCTGTGTCTGTGACATATGCAAGCATTTACGTGTGATGCAATTTCATGTTGCCGGCGAAAACAAGTTGAGCCCAATCTCTAGTCTATTTTTAAGTGCAGTAATATTGTTTCTTGCGAGTGCAATTTAGCCGGAAAGCTAAATTGACTGGACCAATTTCGATCTGACTTAATTTTGGTAAGAAATTTTCTGGCCTTACGCTTGCAAAGCCAGTCTTGTATCGATCCTATTAGACATTCATAGGATTGCCGGCGCCAATTTCGGAGCGCAAAATTGGAACCGACTCGGCTTGTCGACCAAGTAGGCATGCAAACCGAGGCTGTGTCAGTGGAGTTTGATTCGGGCGGCGACTTTCTAGCCGGCCAGCCCGTCAGTGGCTGTCTGGCTCTGAACACCCAAAGGAACATTCAACTGGAACGGATCGCCATCAAATTAACCGGGCGCACCCAATGCAGCTGGGTAAACAAAACCAGCGACATCTACTACGAGAGCAAAGATGAATTTCTTTACCAAACCTGCGACCTCACTTCCTACTTGAGCCAAGTGAGCGATGGCGAAGTACTGCCGCCCGGACTACACCGCATTCCTTTTCTTTTCCAAGTACGCTTTCAATCGATATAATACGTCAGGGGATTATAGCCATGTTATGAGCCCGATTGGGCTATTTTGTAGCTATACATGGCTGAGTGCCCTATTGGTTAATATACCCATCCGTAGCTTGGAGCTATAGACAGCTGCTAATAGCCATAGATACATAGATAGCTATGACGAGAACGTGTGTCCATAGCCATAGATAACTCCTTCGCGAAGACCATAAAATCGGCAGGAACAGCTGATTTGCCTGAAATTCGTGGGATATATGAATCCACGCTAATTGGCCAAAATTTTAGGCCGTCCAAAACTCACATGATTCGCCCTTTTCTCAAGATCAATATCGCGTTTTTCTATGCCTTTGCATTTGCCATCTGCAAATTCGCCAAATTTCGAATTCGGGTGAAATTCTCAAAAAGCGCCATTATACGCCATTTTGTTTCGCACGCTGGCGAATTTGGTTGCAGATTCGTCGTCATTGATATTTTTAGGTCCGAATTTCACAAAATCGCGTATTCGCGCCTTTTTGAGAGGGGTAATGCCATAGCCATGACAAAAACAAAAACAGCTATCTACATGTATAGCTTCAAGCTAAAATTGCGACATTTAGCCAATAATGGCACATGGCCATGGATAGCTACAAAATAGTCCAATCGTGATTATAGTCATACATGGTTATAGTTCCCTGACTGTAATACAAAGCCTAACTAAAACATCTGAAAATAAAGATTCTCAAGCAACAATGGTGCCGGTACCCCATTGCGCACTGCTGAGTAGAGTGTGACTGTTTTAGCTGCCGGAGAGTTCGCCCTCATCCGTATTTAACGAGTGTTTCGGCTGGATCAGTTACTCGTGCACGGTTTGTATCAAGGTGTCCAAGGCCTTTTGTCTTCCCCTCTTTTCTTCAACTGAACGCGAATTTGTCTTGGAAAAGACCTTCAAAGTGCGAGCTCTGGTAGATTTGGCTGCCTTTCCGCATTGTCACCAGCCCTCTCATACAGCTGATAGCTGCAGCGAGGTACGTACGTAGTATGTGAATTTATGTAAGTAGAGCTTTCTCAAAGCAGTTGCAGATCTCGTGCTGCATACGTCGGGGTTTTCTGGCGGCTGCACTCAGCGTTTCACGGTCTGGTTTCATGCTGGGAGAGAAAATGCAGCTGCAGGTGAGAGTGGAGAATGGAACGACGCGAGAACTGAGCGCCACAGCTGTGGTTTCTATCTGTCAGCGTCTGGATTTCAAGGCGCAGAATCGATACCGGCCCCAAATGGAGCTGTTCGACACGAAAAATGTCACCTGTGTTGTGTCGCAAGCCGAGTGTCGGATGATAATTTCGCAGTTGCACGAAGAAAACGTCGAGCTGCCAATTCCGGTTCATTTGGCTCCGTCGTCACCTTGCGAGGCGCTGATCTGTGTCAGTTACTTTGTGCAGCTGCAAGTAAAGAACTTCGATCTCAGACTGCCCGTCGTTTTGGCTAATCTGGACAAGTCCAACCGTCTGGCGCAAACTGCTGTAACCGCCATGAAGTGATCTAAACCCAATAAAACTTATCGCCATACATCCAATTTGTTTGTTTAAGTTCTACTGCCCTTTCGGACAGCTCAGGACACCCCGCGCTCTTATTACAGCTTTTCAATGGAGTGCCCTGCCTACAAACATCCCTCCCCTCTGTTGTTAAGAGGGCAACGGCAGCTCCGGATCGGTTCCCATTTACCTACTGACCATCACCGGCTTTCGGTGGTCTGGACTGGGCAATATGTCGACTATTTCCAGTCGCTTCGAGCGGTTTCGAAGCCACAAACAACTGCACTCGCAGATGCCGGGGCCGCCGTGACACACGAGATAGCGTAGACTATCCATTGCCAAGACGCGACTTACGAGATGCTTGTAGCACAACGTAGTACAGACATTGACAGTTAGTTGTGTGCAATATTTTAAACTGTAAATTTTCTATATCGCACATCCACACCAAAATACAATTCGAATAAATGAAACGGGCCACATGTGAGGCAAGTCATTTTGGGCCGAGACGGGGTCAAACTCCATACATGCCTCACGCTGCGTGAGCGGTAGGCGCGATGCTATAAGCAACGCACAACGGACGCTGACAATGCAGTATTCGATATTTCCCAGTTCTACATAGGTGCGGTTGTACTATATGGTGTTGTTGGTTTTTTCAACTTTTTATTCAACCAGTAAGCGCTCACCAGAAAAGTTAAAAATACGTAGGTGCGTATAAGGCAACGTGCTAAAAGTACAGGTGGTAATACAATATCATTAGCTTTGAGTGCGTTAGGCTATTTGGTAAGGATTGTTGGTGGGGTTATGCCAAACGCTGCAAAACACGACCTCAAAGTTTTTTGGTCCGACCAAGCCAGGCACGCGTCCATAGAAATTGATCACATTTTTCTACCCGGAATAATTGCTGTCTCAGCAGCACAGCATCACAACCGCCTGTCCATATAGCTGTTTCGCTTGGTGGTCTCATGGAGCTCACAAATGTTTCGCTGTGTTGCCGAATTGAAATGTCGAGAAGATACAGGGCTGCATAGAAAATTCTTCTGGAAAGCCAACTATGCGTTGAAATCTCGCGGCTCCGGGATAATACCCATTCTATTAACGAAGGACGCGCCGATAACAAGTTTGCATTATTTCGTTGTTGCTCATTAAGACAGCGCAACACTGAAAGGAGGCGTGATTATTCGTTTCGTTCATTGTTTGAACAGATAATACCGGTGATTTTGAGTTGATATCCGATGATTACAACCGACCGGCCCCGCCGCTCACGAAGTACGTGCGTTTATTGTTTACTGCTGTTTCGCTCATGAACTGTCTTGCAGGTTTGAGTGCTCGTCGAGCCAGAGACGGATTCGTACGCAAATGGAGGTAATGCCATAACAGTGGTTCTGCTGTAACAAACCTAAGTCAGTTAGCAGTTTGGCTTTGGTTTTTCTGAGTTTTTTGAAACAACGACTCTATGGTTTGCTTGCGCAATTTCCCGTGTGTAGGCTCTAATTTGATTTGCTACTGATAATGCGCCTCCAACAACTTTGGCACGTACACAAGAAGCTAAGCCGAGCTTTCTGTTGCAGAGTAGTTGCTCTTTGCTTCATAAGTAGTTCATGCGCTTAACCAACTGATAATCGCTGTTACGTATATAGCGAGAGCCAAATTGAAGAAGATGAACCCATTGTTTCAATCTCCTAAAAAGTACGTTATTCCGTTACATAATTTCCAAGGCTAGTGGAGCACCTGAAAGTTTCTTATCAACGATGGGTTTCTTGGCAAATACTAAATTTAGCATCATTTTGGTATTTACTCACGTAAGACATACATAACTGTAGATCAAGCGGAGGAGATCCCTGGGTATCATTCGCGGCAGTAGCGTACCAAGGGGTGTAGTACACCCCCTTTTTTGTGGTGGCGATAGGAAGGAAAAATCAGGCATAAATAAGAGAAGCGAATAAACTTGTACCCACAGTTGGGTCAAAAAATTAATAAGAATCTTTACCTAGAAGGGCCTCTAAAGGCAATTTTCGGTGAAATTATGCAGTTATAGGTAGTGTTTAGGCCTGTATTGGCGTTTTCGAACAGGTTTGTTAACTGACTTGAGGTGCAAAAGTGGAAAATTTGTTGTGTACCTGCACTAGCACGCGGGCACCTTTTTGACGATATCCAAACAAATTTGTTTTTTAAAAATTTGTTTAACAGCTGTGCCTGTACATGTACATGTCTATTTTATCGCCAAAATGCGTTTTTAAGGCTAATTTTTCGAAAATTTCTCCCCTGGCCAAACCAGGCAACACTTACATTTTGACACAAAATTTTGCACGCCTTTGCAAAATCGTGGGGATGCACTGATATCAGACTGAACCAATAACATGTACGGTACGAGTATAAAAAATGTAGTTTAGCCAGTCAGATTTAAAGGTTATGATTTCTTCTGTAAAGTAGGTGTATTGGCTGGGCATGTGGTACTGGACTTTCAGTTAAGAAATCTGTGCCCTTGGCCGCCCTTGCCGTCATTGGCATACCCAGGACTTCGCAAAATGGGTGTAAAATTGTAGAAGAGCCTGCAAATTTTGAAAAACGATAGTCTTCAAAAACGCATTGAAAAAGCATTCTGAAAAATTAATAAGCAATTGCAATAAATAATTTATGGGTTGCTCTTATTTTTTACCGGTGTCCCCTTGCTTGCGCCAGACCGTTTAAACTCGAAAAATCACGCAGGCTATAATCGGGATTGTTAGTTTCTTATAAAGCAGATTTTGTAAAGTGCCATAAAGTACCCGGGTACAATAAACGGCACTATAAGGTACGTACGTACATTCTGACATAACTGTTGTTTCGAATTTGTAAATGAGTCTCCCTCTTTGTGCAAAATCCACCTCATTTCGTAGAAAGTTCAAATAAGTTCAATTCGACGGTTGAATGTCTACCATACATGTACATGTACATTAAGAGGGGGTCTGCGCTGCGGGGGTCTGTCTCCCACCCGACTTAGGCCAGACGCCCCGGATGGCCCCCACCCCCGAGACGATTTTTCCGACCCCTCCGATTTTTCTGGCAAGTAATTTTTTGAGCAAATTTTTGCGATTTTTTTGCAATTTCAGACACAAAAATTGCCAAAATCGCCTGTAAAACAGCACTTTTAGCTGTATTGCAGACCAAATTGGCAATTTTTGACGATTTTTAGCCCAAAATTGCGATTTTTTTTCGATTTCTAAGCGTTTTAGTGCCGAACCCTCACTCCCAAAATTTTGGCTCAGACCTCCGGCCGGCGCCAGACCCCTAAACCCATCGGCGGATGACCTGTTACATGTATGATGTGTACCGATGCGTTTTACGTATTGTGGACAGTTATTTTCATTCCGTTCTCGTTCACACTGAGACTGTTCTTAAATGAAAAAAGCAAATGAAAGGACACCATTAGTAGCTTAGCTTGGCAGTCCTTTGCTTGCCGACCAAAAGATAAAAACACAATTTCCTAGTCTGGGGACGAGAACCGTTGCTTTGACCTTACCTCAATCTAAAAGCTTTCAGCTCTCTTGCTTTTAGTCTGTGCGAATTTCTGGACCACTACTGAGGGGATTTATCTGCTTCCTTCGATAGTCCTAACGCGCTTAAAACGCCTAGTAAAAATTGTACAGTAGTGTCTTGGCTGTACGTATTTCTTTTCCGGGAGATTAGTTGAATCGAGCGCTTATTCTGAAAACTTGTGATAAAAAATGCAATCATAGATTTGCTCTGCTGTATCCCTAATTGGGCAACTAATCATACGCTAAGTCGGGCGGTTGCGTACTGATTTATGAGGTATAGCGGATCAGCCGGCAGCCGCAGTAATCGTTAGCGTCTCATCACGCAAGTTCTGTCATTTAGAGTGTGTGCCGTTTTGCAGTAGAGAATGCGTCCGGCCAGTCTGCGTTGCTGGGGTGGACGGCGGTCGCCGTCGCTTGGCCAGAGAGAGGATGAGGACGCATCTGGCTGTCTGGGCGGTCTCTTGCTGGCATCCAACAATTTCAGACTCATGTCCTTCCAATTCCGGTTCCATTGTCTCGGCGGACCTCGCACCGTTCGAATGGACAGTCCGATTAGCGGTCGGAAACTACACTTCAGCTACAAGAGTCGCTCCCACATCGAAAACATATGGGCGGCCGTGCAAGACAAGCCGGCGTTCGGGAGAACGGTGTTCGGCATGATTTTCGGAATGAAGCCGTCTCTCAAGAGAATCTGGGGCTTCGACTCTGTGCCCCCCGATCAACTACACTCGAACGAAAAGTTCAGACACCACGCAGTAAGCGTCTCTTCGATTAGCTGATCTCTTAAAGAGTTGCTTTGAAGGTAAGTTTCTCGATGTTCCTGGACATAATCGTCAGCAAATTGAAAAGAGATCCGGAAGACTTGGTGATGTTGGCCCGAAACGTCGGCAAACGGCACACCCAGTACAAGGCAGTTTCATTCGACGCCGAGTACTGGCTGCTCTTCAAAAATTCTGTACTTGACGCTCTGGAAGATTATTACGAGGAAGGTAAAACGTCGGTGTCGCATACAGTGTGATGCAATCAACATATACTTTAAGCCAATTGCTCGCCGTCTCTGGGCCGCAACCTATGGAACCAGTTGCTGTCGTACCTGATTCTCGAGATGAAGGATGCCTTTTACTTTGAGACCAGAAAGCGACACAGTGCCGACGATCTAGTGTTCACCAAAGTCAGACGCAACTCTTTGTTCCGTTTGCTGCAAAACCATTACAAAGAGTGTCACGACAACGAGTTCTACAACGACGGAACAACCCGCAAAGCTGCACTGACTCATGTCTCGCCCGATCTGTAGTATGTCACCTAAAAACTCGTGTTATTTGTCTGGCGGTACACAGCTTATTGCCCTAAAGTTGTGTTGTGAACAGTGACAGTAGATCATAACGATGTGTATAGCACAGACTCATTTGACTATTATGACTCCTCTCTAGCCCGGTTCACACCTGCGTGGAATAATGAATAACACTCGCCAAATTACCGTACCTCCTTCGCGACGACCTTAAAATTCGCAGGTACAGCTGATTCGCCTGAAAATCGTGATGACTCATATGCGAGTCGACGCTAATTCGCCAAAATTTAGGCCGTCCGAACTCATATGATTCGCCTTTGTCTCAAGATCAATATCGCGTTTTTCTATGCCTTAGCCATTTGCAAATTCGTCAAATTTCGAATTCGTCTGAAATTCTCAAAAAGCGAATTATAAGCCATTTTGTTTCGGACGCTGGCAAATTCGGTTGCAGATTCGTCGTTAATTTTTTGAGGTCCGAATTTCACTCAATCGCGTATGTATTCGCGCTTTGGCTCCATATAGAGTACCGTCTTTTTGAGGGGCTTACTCCGAAGGGAGTACTAGCGAATTTGCGAAATTCGGACCACTAAAAATCAATGACTACGAATTTGTACCTAGTTCGCAGGGCATCCGAGTAAATGTCAGGTCAGCTTAACTTGTGCGTTTTGCGAATTAAGTAGGAATTATGAAACATGCGAAGTTACACTTTTTGCGTGCTAAAAGATACGAGGGCCCAGGCCCCGCTGCGCATTTGCCAGAAACCGGACAGGGAATCCGGCAGATTTCGGGCCCACCTAACAGGGCCATCAATCCTACTTGATTCGCCTATGACTTTGCACGAATTCTGGAAGGTGCGAACTCTGGCTGGCATAGTCGCGAAGGAGATAAGGAATAAAGAATAGCGGCCTTATTTCTTACTCAGACGCGTTCACAATTATGCGATAAGGAATAGCGCTGAAATAAACAAAAACAGTTAAGAATCGCCTGAATGCGACCGAACATCTTTGGCAGCAAGCAGCACCGTCGATCACATCGGATAACATGGGGAAAAAGGCCGATTATGTGTAAACGGCGTTTAAAAACGGAAGAGGAGAACAACGCAACAGGAGTACGGTCCGCTGAGGCCGACGGTGCTGGGGTGTCAACAACGGTGCTTTTTTACTTTTTGCTTTGCAAACGAAAGAAGGCCGATCCAGTGTCCAGTCGCAGCAGAAAAGGAGAAGGTGATTGATCGAGGACGAGGGAACCTAATAAAAATGCTGGTGCAAAGGATAGCGAGACCATTGTATCGAGGGAGTGGCACGTTCTGCAAGCCGTCTGAGTTGCAAGTGAGAGGCGAGTTCAAACTGCCGGGTTGGTTGGACTGGGCCAAGTGGTTTCCGAGACACATGTACGTCGGCATGAAGAAGATGCAGGCCCGACTGGTGAGTGTGGACTGCATAATCGAGGTGCACGACGCCCGCATCCCACTCAGCGGCCGGAACCGCGACTTCCTGCACCAGCTCTACTCTATCCGACCGCACATTCTCGTTCTCAACAAGGTTGACTTGATCTCCAGCAAGCACAGAGGAGCCGTTGAGAAGATTCTGCTCGAAGAGGGCGTCCAGCACGTACTTTGGACCAACTGCAAACAGCAGAGGAAAAGGGCAATTTTGGACCTGGCGCAAGTTGTGCTCGACGTAATCGGCCGGTCTCCCAGATACAACCGCATTGTTAACGACAGTTATTTGGTTATGGTTATTGGAATTCCCAATGTGGGAAAGTCGTCTCTTATCAATGCGCTTAGAGGTCAGATCTTGGGCAAGAAGGCTGCCAATCCAGTAGGTAAGCGAAATCAGCTCACTCCTTTCGAAATTACCCAATAATATGCCCAACATCACACTCTTTGTTGGCCTGAACAATAAAGAATTTTGTCTTGCCTGCCTGCCTACAACACACGTGGAGAACGCAGACTTTTTTGCCGAAGTACTTATGACCACTATCGGGGTTCGTTTCGTGCGGACCTGGAAAGTCAGGGAATTTGGTGTCTGGTAGGGGTAAAATTTGTTAGCAGTAGAAACCATACATGTAACAAGTCATCCGCCGAAGGGGGAGGGGCGGTTGGGCACTAAAAAATCGCACTTTTTGGGCTAAAAATCGCTAATTTGGCTGAAATACAGCTAAAAAGTGCTGTTTTTCAGTCATTTTTTGCAATTTTTGTTTCTGAAATTGTAAAAAATTTGCTGAAGAATTAACTTGCCAGAAAAATCGGAGGGGGGTCGGGTCGGCGAAATCGTCTCGGGGGGGGGCATCCGGGGGTCTGGCCCAAGTCGGGTGAGGGCAGACCCCCTGTTACATGTATGGTAGAAACATCTCGCCGCCAAATCGGTTCTGTCAGAACTTTCCACCCTTTTGAAAATCGGTCTTCTGACTTTACTAATCCTTAAACGGCAATTTCCCCTCTGAATGCGTTTTACAAAGCCAATTTTTCAAAACTTTCTCATATTGGTTGCAATTTCCTCAAGCATGCAGAACTAGTGGCTGGGCAGGAAAGAAGGGTGATACGCAGCAGGCACAGCGTACACTTGGGGTTGCGAAACGGGCCGCAAGCTCTGATCGTAGGACTTCTACCCCTACCAAATCGTGTGACTTGACTTGACTTAAGTCAAGCCAAATCGTGTAGTGCTTGATATACAGGGTGTGCCAAAAAAAAACAACCCAGCAGAGTTTTTGCTGTAGCAACCGCAAATCTCAACTGATTTGAATGAATCCTTTTTTAAATGAAAGATAACTAAATTCTTGAAAGATTGATGCGCCGTTTATTAAGATAACCTGCTTAGTTCCTGAGATATTTGTCCTCAAAGTCAAAACGGAGATATTGGCAATGAACAAGAGTAATAAAGAACAACCCAGCAGAGTTTTTGCTGTAGCAACCGCAAATGTGAACCGATTTAAATGAATCCTTTTTTGAATGAAAGACTGATAAATTCTTCAAAGATTCGTGCAATTTTTATTGAGATTCACAGTTTAGTTCTTGAGATATTTGCCTTCTAAGTCGAAACAGATTTTGGTAAAGAACAAGAGCGATTCCGTTGCATTTCAGAATAAAGCAGATTCCTGCTGCTAGGGCTAATGATACTTTAGTGTTGAAGTAAACCGAGTTTCTGTGTCACCTGTAAAGCCTCCAAGAGCTCTTAGCAGTAGCAGGAATCCGTTTTATTACGAAGTGCAGAATAATAAAAAAAATCCTCTTGTTCACTGCCAAAATCACTGTTTTGACTTTGAGAGCCAATATCTCAGGAACTAAGCAGGCTATCTTAACAAACGGTGCACTAAACTTTCAAGAATTTATTTATCTTTCATTTAAAAAAGAATTCATTCAAATCGGTTGAGATTTGCAGTTGCTACAGCGAAAAATCTGCTGGGTTGTTTTTTTTTGGCACACCCTGTATATACCCGATTGATTCGGAAGAGATGCAGTTACATAGCTAACCCTATCATACTTAGGTGACAAGCCGGGCGTAACTCGTCATGTATTGGAACGGGTGAAAATCTTAGAAAACCCGCCAACCTATCTGCTGGACACCCCAGGAGTACTGAGTCCCGAGGCCAAAGACATCGAAACGGGAATGAAGCTGGCTCTCTGCAATACAATCCTGGAAACTAATGTGGGAGTGCACGTTATTGCTGACTACCTCCTTCATTGGCTGAACCATACATGTAACAGGGGGGGGTCGGGGGGGGGCTCGCCCCCCCCCCCGAACTTGGCCAGACCCCCCCCGGATGGGGACCCCCCCCCCCCCGAGACGATTTCACCGACCCCCCCCCCTCCGATTTTTCTGGCAAGTAAATTTTCGAGCAAATTTTTGCAATTTTTTACAATTTCACACACAAAAATTGCCAAAATCGCCTGCAAAACAGCACTTTTTAGCTGTATTTCAGCCCAAATTAGCGATCTTTGGCAATTTTTAGCCAAAAAATAGCGATTTTTTCGATTTTTGAGCGTTTTTTAGTGCCCACCCCCCGCCCCCAAAATTTTGCCTCAGACCCCCCCCGGCCGGCGCCAGACCCCCCCCAACCCCCCCTCCCCCCATCGGCGGATGACCTGTTACATGTATGGGCTGAACCGGAACCAAAATTTTCATTACGTCGATGCATTGCGACTGCCCGGCGCTACAGACAATATTCAGTCGTTTCTATTGGAAGTTTGCCGGCAATTTGACCTGAAAAAGGAGTGCAGGATGCCTGGAGAAGGCCTAGTCTTACGACCCAACTATGACTATGCGGCCGATAAATTCATCTCTCTCTTTCGCTCCTCCAAACTTGGCGATCAGTTTATGGATTCAGACCAGTTGAAACACAAAAATCTGTCTTAAAATAAATCTGATTATCCGTAAGGTTCTTTCAACTGCTACGAGCGAATGTTTTTGTACTCACTGAACATGATCTGGTGTCAGCGACTAGCATCTATTTAATAGGCGTAATTAACTGGTCAACGACGAAAAACAGAGAAGAGAAAATCTTTGCTCATATTCCTCAGATCTCGCTTGGATATCGCTTTGTCAATGTCGTCGTATTCGGGCAGTTTGTCCAGTCTGCCGTAGCCTACCACTGCTGCCTTACTGCTCAACAAGCGCTCCGCTATGCGGTAAAGGTCACTCCGCTGCACCTTCTCTAAAACCGAAAGATACTACTACACAGACACTACAGTGTAACTCTTTCTTTCTACTCTACGAGCTTGGATGGATGGATTGTCCGGGCGGGCCGTCGCAGCCCCTGCGTTAGGCCACACCCACATATACCCTTCCTTCGCTACTAGCCTAAACACATGCTCGGTGTCAGTCTGGGCGGGTGTCAGTAGTAGCTGTCCCCGTTCCCGTATGTCCCAACACACGTGTGGTTGTTGTAGCTTTAGGTGCTTAGGCAGCTCCAGTCGGTTCCCATTACCTACTCACTGACACCAGCTTTCGGTGGCCTGGGTTGGGGTTTGTGCCGACGACCAACTCTTTGCCGCAAGAAACTTGCCCCGCCGAGTGGATGAGCGCACGACCGCGGGCGGGCACAGTGGCTGTGCGACCTAAACCACTACACCAACTTACTGATGCCGTCCATATACTCGGTGGGCAGTTTCCGGTAGCCGTGCCCCATCACTTGTCTTCCCACGTCCTCGAACATCACAGGCTTCTGCTCCAAGTTCATTAGCAACATAGACTGCAGCTGGTTTTTGGCTCTTTCCATCTCTTCACGGCCGACCTCTTCAGTCAAACGCAACAACTCGTTGACCAACACTTGGGCCACTTGGTGCAGCTGTCAAACAAACAACTATCAATATTATAAGTAGAGTGCGAACAATACCTAAAAAACCCAATACCCCAATACCCAATACCCAATACCAATACCTGAGACCCCCAATACCCCAATACCCAATACCCAATACCCAATACCCAATACTTGCGTAGCTGGGCCAAAAAAATTCATTTCAGTGGACAGATTTTTACACAAGATTTTTGGCACTGCAATTAAAATTTTTAAGAGGCTGGTTGGGCCGCTGCCCAAGCAGGGCGAGAAAATTTTGAAAAATTAGCCTTTCAGAAAGCATTTAGAAGCCCTTTTAGGCTGTCGCTTTTTTCGGAATTTTAGGAAACTTTGATTGTATTATTTTCAATTTAAGTACATTCTGTCAGAGGTTTCTACAATGCAGAAAAGCTTCCCAGAGTGGTTGTAGGGATTTATTCTATTGATTGCGCAGTATGCTAACAAGAAAACATGACAGTTCTGTACGTACTGCACTTTTATCAGGGGGAGGTAAACCGAAAACGACGTCATCTTAGGGGAGGGGTCCCCTAGAAACGACGCAAGGCGATTTTGGGGGGAGGGGGCTCCGACGACGACGATTTTCGGAACGACACCGTTTATTGACGGCTCCTTAACGCGAAACCAGCTTACTAAACCGAATCATCGATCAACTTTTTCGATTTTTTCAGATCAATTTTTCAGGTCAACATCGATTTTTCTCTATTTTTGATTGTCCAATTTAGTATTGGGTATTGGGGGGTAAAAACCCCAATACCCAATACCCAATACCCAATACCTGGAAAACACCCCAATACACCCAATACCCAATACCCAATACCCAATACCAGTTCGCACTCTAATTATAAGTATTCATACTCCTCTTGAAACATGCCGGCCGATAAAGTATCACCGCTCCCACGCCGCCCACCGACAGTTCATCAAGACCGAGCAAACGCGGCATGTTTCAACTCTAGTAGTATGACTACATCTAAAGTATAAATCGTTAAAATGGAACTCTCTTCCCAATCCTAATTTCATAGGACAGATTTGAGATGTCAACTGAACTGACCATATGTGGTGGTGAGCTTCCATGCAAACAAAAGAGTCCGCTGTCTTTGTAAGCATGATTGTACGAAACGGCGTTGGTCATGAAATGATACCTACAACATCACTTGTCCTCCAGATTTGCTTCTCAAACAGCACCTGTTCAGCACGTTGGTGTAGAGTCTGGTGTACATGCCTTTGCCAGGTCCGCCAGCCGAAAAGCTGCTGCCGCCGCCCATTAGAGAATTGAGCACACAGAAAGGTATGAAGTCTTGGTCTAGATAACTGCAGCTCTCTAGTCCCACCACGAAATGGGCCACTTCTGGAAACGGGTCCGGTCCGAATGACACACCCGCCAAATCGCGCTCTTCCTGCAATTACAATGCAATCTACTGAACGTGTAGAAAAGTTACAAAACAAAAGTGCACCTTGATCAGTCCACCGGTGTATTGCGCTATCGATCTGTCAACAGGAGGTATGTCAGTTGGCAAAACAGAGGGATCGCTCTCCCAGATAGACGGCTTGTCGATGAAATACCTCTGCGCCAATTCAACCATGTGTTTGTGGTCCACACCTACGCCTGTAAGGTTTTGCAGTTACTTCAAAATTCTCCGGTACGTACTGAAAGGTAACACTGTCCGTTAACTCTGTATGTCCCGAAAAACTTCTTCAGATTGTGTGGTTTATCGGCATGAGTATTTTGAATAATTATAAATTACAAACCTGTAACAACTATTCGCTCAGGTGTGAAGTGCCTTTTCATGAAGGCAAACAACAACTGCCGCGTTATTTTGCCGGGTTCATACTGCAGAGGATGCTTCATCAAACCGAGCGTATTCATTCTGTAGGCCGCCTGAACGCACCATATCAATCTATTGTAGAGCAAGAGGTGGCCAGTACCGCATGGATCCAATCGGTAATGAGCGGATCGCAGTTGTGCCCCGCCAACTTGTCTTCCACATCAAACCGTACCACATCTTCCGCTCGTTCTATCTACAACACAACCGTCTCCAAATCTGACGCCGATGCACACCACAACGGCAGGCAAGGGCCATACCCCCTGATGGGACCCCTCGCCAGACACCATTTTCCATCCCTCCGGTCATCATGTGCATGGTCGGCTCGGCAGCTCAGTTGCACCAGCTAAGTCCCTCCCCATGCATAGTTGCCCGGGCTCAATGCAAAATGCTGACAGGAAATTAATTTTTTTTGCCGAAAATTTCGAAGATTTAAGCTCCAATTCATTTTTTTTTTCGGTAAAAAAGCGAATTTTGGACAAATACCTTTCATAAAAAGCAGTTTTTCAACAAAAATTTTGTCCAAAAAACCTTAATCTTTTTACGAAAATTTGGGGTTCAGTGCGTAGCTGCTCGGAGGAAGGGTGAGTGCTTGCCGAAATTGCTTCCTCTGACTTAAAAACAATCAGGAGGATTCTTTGCAGCTTCTGCCAAGTTGTTCAACAGAGTTTAATTTTTGTCTCCCTGACCACCCCACCCATGCACATGTATGCCTCCGATTTTTCTACGAAGCATTTTTCTGGCTCAATAACAGACAAAAACATTGCATACTTCTTGTTTGGTAAGTTTTGGCCTGAGAACTGCATCTGCCAAGATGTGCATGACTCTGTCCAGTCCAGAAAGGTGACAAGAAGAAGCATAGATGCAGCTGTCCCGAGTGTTCTGACAGTCAACGATGGAGGCATAGGAGGCCAACTCTGCATACATGGCATCGGCGCTCTCCACGCTTTCTGATGACTGAAACCTTCGTCAAACATCGTAAACCGATAGTCCTAACTCCATCCTTTTCAAGGTTCTCACATTAAAGGCAATTTTTTCCAGCATGTGTGTAATTCCACTGGGATACGCAACCTCGCACCGACTTCCAGCATCGATTACGACTGAAACCTATGTATGAACAATTCACAGAATTCTGTGCATGCATATAATAGGTCCGATCCGATCCGATCCGATCTGGCGGGGGGTCGTACAATGTACGGCCCTACGATCAGACCTGCACGGTCCATTTCGTTACCCCTTGTATCGTCATCTCGGACGTTTGCCCTTCTTTCACTGCCAAGCCACTCAAGCCATGCTGTTGGGCGCCAGGTACTAAGAGAGTGCCTGGCGTGGTGACGTGATGGTGCTGACAGCTCCCAGCGGCCGCCCGGCCGAGGAGGAGTAAACCGGTATAGGCCGTAATGCTGGTTTCTCAGACGGCTCCTGACGTCGTTGATCTTCCCTCCAACGCGGCATGCTTTTAGGAGCGGCTTTCGGTGCAACGGCAGATCCAGTTGGTTCCCATTTTACCTACTCACTGTAACCAGTTTTCGGTGGCCTGGGTGGAGCGTTGTGCCGACGACCAACTCTTTGCAGCAAGAAACTTGCCACGCCGAGAGGATGAACCACTACAACCACTAGGGATGCAGCGGCCGCCGTGACTCAGAGGCAGCGAGCTACCCACTGAGCCACTGACGCGGCCTATATAATAGGTCATCCGTAGAAGGGCAAGGGGTTTGGGGGCTGGCGTCGGAGCCCAGATTCTAGGAGAGGAGGTATGGTACTAAATCGATAAATACAACTAAAATGTGCTCTTTTACAGGCGATTTTAGTGTCTAAAATTCCAAAAATTTGCTAAAAAATACTTCGTAAATCCTCGTCGCAGTCTCAGTTATAAGTTAAAGAGCAAAAGACAGAACCTCCAACAGTGCAGAATTCGCCGGTGGCTGGTTCGGTGGCCACCCTTAGTCCGTTGTCGAACTGGGTGATCTGCGTACGAAACAGATCTGATGGGGACTGACTCTGCACGTACGAAGCTGGCGGTAAATTGGGAAGACTTTCGGCTAGTGACAAGGATGCGGCTGAACCTTCACCCGACACTTGGCCATGTGCAGTGTTGGGCTGAGGGATAGAGGTGGAGAACGGCGACACACTCGGCCCGTTCTTGCCGCCGCCACTGGACGCCGACGACGAAAGCGACTTCTTTGAACGTCTCACTGCACATCTAAAGTGTGAAAGCGTTTAACTCTATACTTCAGCTGAACCGTTAACTTGGGCCACTTCGGACGCCAGTTTCTCTTGCGGCTGACCGGACTAGGGATGGGCTTAATTAGGTTGGAATAAGCAGAAATCGTGAAGATTTTTGTAAATTCTGCTCATGACACAATTCGGCACTACACTAGGTTTCTAGAGCGAGTAGTAGAAGAGATTAACGTGCAACCTTTGTTGCACAGCTATAAATATACTACAATTTCAATCAAAAAGTAGTGAAAGTCACTTTGGGACCGTCCAAAAATTACCTAATGGCATTTTAGATCATTTTCGAACCCCCACCCCATGGAGGTCGTAATAGTTTTGCTACCCCCGAATTTCGAAATTTTCTGGAGATTTGCAGTATAAATTTGTCGTTCTCTGTTGCCGAAAAAACCGCGTCTACAGAAAAATGTCTGTCATGCAGGATTGTCTATTTTTTTGTATAATGTAGTTTGCTTTACAACTTACGTTCTCGGTTACCAAACTATGTTTAGTGATGGATGAAAAAGACTGGTTTATGATAGGATTTTAGGGGTACAGCAGCCTGAAATTGATTAAATTTGAACATATCATCTCAGCTTTTGTCTTATAACTAATACATACTGAGAAGCGTATAATGCGTTAAGTGATACTGTACCCTTATGAAACACTTGATCAGATCTCAAAGATCATAGAGAATGGGCATTACCAAACCAATGGTGTCATTGGGATTTGAAAATTTAGCTTAAATTCGAATAGAAATCGATCTGTAACAGACTTTAAACTAAAAAGAAAGTGAAAAAATACATGCCAAGCCTTAAAAACCTTGATTCTATGCGCCCTTTGTGTGTTTTTTGATTGATTTAATTTGATTGATTGATCGATTGATTCGAAGCATCGCTTGCAGCTGTCTTATTTACTTTAGTCGGGTGAGCCGGCAAAGAAACCAGTGTCCAAAGTAGCCTCAGTTGACGGTATAAGAGAAAGCCAACCGTATGCGTAGAAAGAACAGTCAGACCGGAATCGATTTCTCCACATACGGCATTCATACGGTGATCAAATTCTTTCCTGGGACTGTTTAGTACGTAGTATAAACGTAAATTCTCGAATAGAAGGCCTGGGCTTCCATTGTTTCAAATTAATTTCTTTTTAGATGGGCGTATATATTACTTCTGAGAGGGCTTATCTCCAACCTGCAGATGTGTCGTCAATTGGGCAATTAGTGAAAAATTCGGAATATCCGAAAACGATTTCAAAATTCGAAAAACGAAAAAAATTCGAACAGAGGCATGTTCCACCCAACCTGAGTCCAAATCGCAACAAAGCAGACAAGTGACCATTCATCGCGATTCTTTGTCCTTGTGGTGAACCATACGTTACGTGTGATGCAAATTGCCAAAATAACTGCTGAACAACCAGAGAGACACAGCACTGCACTCTGGGTGGCCGGAAACTGGAAGAATAGAGACAGCAAAGGGAGCGAGAAGAACAAATAAATAGAGAACAAACAAGAAGAAAAAGACGTTTCGGTAACAGTATGGTATGCGGGCGTAAAATCAGAAATTAGTACATTTAACTTTAACTTAATAATTATTATTTTACACATCAACATCTGATTACTGCATGCTTGCTATATATATTCAGTTTTACCCCCGATACCTGTTTTTGGTCTCAGGCAGGAGGTCAGATTCAGAGAACAAAACAAATCCTGTACAACGTGCGCACCCAAATTGTAAATCTTTAACAAATATGACCAAATGCGGTATCAAACAACTGCTTTTGACTTTTAGATTATTGCTTCACACACTAACACACCAGCACATCTACAACCAATTACCGCATGCTATAGCAAGGATGCTATAATACAATGTAGCTCAGATTACGCGCTCTCGACTGAAATTCATACGCATAGAATTTCAGTTCGTGCCCAAGGCCAGATCCATTAGCCAAGCCAAGCCTTAGTCCAAGCTACAGAATAAGCACAGTTATAAAGATTGGGATCGAAACCCCAGGACCGTGGCCCTTTTTTAACGACGAACATTACTATGAGAAAATAGAAAAAAGATGTTTTCTCAGTCATCTTTTGAAAGATAGCTACCAATTTTTCCATATGAGTTGGCCGACGTTAGATGCATCTTTCTGTGCATTTACTATCAGAGATCCTAATCAGAGATCAGAGAAACAAATCAAAAAATATAAAGAAAGAAAATGCGCTATTTCGAGTTCGACATCGCCTTACTGAAACAATCGTAGCATTCGAGTCCACCGACAGATATATCTGCCCAAGAGCATATGGGCAGATATGACAATTAATTTGCTATCGATTAAGCATAAATATCACAATCTTCGTCCAAGCCACAGGACGGTGGCCCTCATTAAACAGAAAAATGTCCAAAATGATCAACACGTGAAACACTAATCAGCGCAAGTAGCGATTTCCCTAACCTTGGCTAAAAAATTGAATGAGGAGAGCAGCCCACTCAAATTGCAGTCTTTAACAATGACGACGGAATGCACTATCAAACGACTGCTCCCAACCGTTAGAATATCATTTACTTACCAACAAACAACTAATACCGCATGCTGATACATACTGTACATCTTTACTTCAGACTACGCGTGTTCGGCTATGGCTATTAAGCTTTGATTAGCGCCCCATTATCCCCAGAATCTGCCTTCAAAGTTTAAGCCTGGGGTCCTAACCCAAAAAACCCACCCAACCCAACCTAAACCATAAGTCTAAGCTTGAACTCTCTCATGAATTATATGGATGACTTTAATACAGAAATGAGACCTCAGTAGGGACCGGCACGCAAAATTTCAAAACGCTCATATCCTAAATTGGGCTTCAGAAATTAAAAGAGCAGAGTTTTTCATTCTAAAAAAAACAGAAACTAACAAACCGGACCAGAATTGGTCGGCTAGCGAGTTATGACCGTTTAACTGCGTCACCCGTGTGACACCTTTTCTTTGTAAAAACTTGACCAGCTCCGGTAGAAACAAACAATTTTGCCGTTCCGCTCAGCTGAACAGAAAATTTTGCACAGCCGCTGCGAGCCAACTTCCTGACAGTTTTTCCTGTAAATTTGTCAGCCATTACAGTTTCTAAGACCAATTTACAGAACAAATGGCCAAAAAATGAGCTCACTGTAGCCTTTCAAATTTTTCCATTCAGTTGAGCTGAACGGAAAAATTGTTTGTTTCTACCGGTGCAGTTTCTTTCAGATTCTTTGTCTCAGGACAGCAAAACAGCGTCTACCACCTTCATAAACAAAACAAACACATCGGTAACTGGAACAACAACTAGAACTCAATAACAGAGTACTTACGTACATGTACAGGTCCAGGTCGAGGGAGAGGATGGAGTAAGGGGGTTGACTGCCCGGTGGGGGTCCCGAAGAGGGGTTCGCTTAGGGAGAGGCCCAAAATTTCAAAAACCTCCAAAATGTCTGGAAATGCGTTTTTAGCACGTTCTATTTGATATTAAAGGCTAAAAATCGCGCAATTTTAAGCAGCCAAAATAGCGTTTAAAAGCCAAAAACAATCACAAAATATCAAAAAGGGCTTCTAAAAACAGGGATTTTTCTAAGATATCAGCAAGGAAAAGGCCAAATTCGGCCTTTTAAAGTAAAAAAATCTGTGATTTCTGGGACATTTTGTTAGTACATACATGAGCTAGCTCTTGTAAAATTTTTTGGAAGATTTTGAAACCCAAGCTAGGGCTCCGAAACCCTGTTTAGGGTCTTTGAAACCTTAACTTAGGATTTCAGAAACAAAAATGTAGGGACCTCAGAAACCTAAATTAGGGTTCCGAAACCCTATTTACGGCTTCAGAAACCCAAATTAGGTTCCGGGACCAATACTGTACATGGGCTGAAAAAATCCGGAGGGGTCTGAAGGTCGTCCTAAAAAATTCCAAAAAACGCCTATTTTGATAAAAAAAAGAGAAAAAATTTTCCCTCTGGGAGGGGTCGGGTATTAATCGCACTCTGCTCAACAATCGCCACCAAGCTGGTTCAGATAACTACTACTTTGCTCGCTATTTTTCTGTGTACGCTGGAATGTCGTTTTAGAGAGCCGCAATTGTGAAGTTAGGACCGCAATCTTTCTAACGGTGGTTAGCTAGGTAATTGTTGCAGATCCGGGTTTGGTCATGACTCATGAATGCACATTTCTTGGCATGAATTTTACAGTTTTCTAAGAGTAGGAACCGGCAACGGCGGCCGATTTGACGCCGCGCCGCGTGACAAATTTTCTTCGCACGTTGTTGCCGCTGGTGTCAAAATCATCTCCTGTCCCGACGATTTTCCATCGATTAAGCATACATACAGTAGAAGAAAGAACTGGCACACAAAACTCATGACTATCTGCAGCCTGTTCATAACGAAAATTGGTCCAAAATGGAAGTAATACAGGAGAAACACTAATCTACGCAACGTCCAAGCCTACCAGAATAATAATAATCGAACTCCATCCGAGACATACAGCACATTCCTGTAACAGGTCATCCCCCGAAGGGGGAAGGGGTTGGGGTCTAGCGTCGGCCCAACTTCTAGCGACTCAGACCACTCAAAAATCGCAATTTTTCGGTTAAAAATCGGTAATTTGAGTGGCGCTGTCTTATAGTCGATTTTAGTGTCTGAAATTCTAAAAGATCGTAAAAATTTGCTCAAAAATTACTTGCCAAAAATCGGAGGGGGGCTCGGAAAAATCGTCTCTTGGAGGGGCCCGATCTGGCGGTGGCGGTCTGGGCCAAGTCGGGTGGGGGCAGACCATCCTGTTACATGTATGCTGCAAACAGTCTTTTTCTTGTTGCGGCCAAAAATCGGAAGTACGAAGAAGCTGACGTAATTAACCAACTCTACAGTACCACAAAAGCCAACTGGCTCGAATGTTCTTGGGCCTAGCCGAGAGACATGAGTGGTGTGGCGAACGAATTTATTCGTCCATCTTTCACATGAATATGACATATTTGATGAGCAAAGCGCACACACGCGCACAGTGTAAGAAAACCAACTACACATATCTATACAAGAGAAGAGCTGAGTAGAGTCTCTTTACGAAGTTTCGGGGCCAACTCCGGCTAATAAACGCCCTGTTAGCAAAATGCAGCGACCGCTCACTTTTGGTCCCTGGCGTGTTAACAACGGCATACATAGGAAGAGAATGAAACGAACATACGTACAAAGAAAGAACAGACAACTCGGAACTACAAACTGATTGGGATAAAGAGAAAAGAAGCCAAATAACCAAACCAAATCCTGCGTAAGCAGAGCGCTCTGCGGCACATCAAACAGCACAACTAACCCAACCAAGTCCGCCGAAAAAGAGAACTCAACAGAGCACACACATCACAACAATTGTTTTTCGTATGAATCACAGCGTTTTTCGAGTTTTTTGAATGTTTTCCACTATTTTTGCAGTAACTGTATGATGGTGAACTGAATCGTAAATCTCTATCAATCAAATTATACGAGTGAGTACAGGAGCGCTAAGAAGGAGGAAAGCGATCAAAAAGAAGCCTCAAAGTTGGCCATCATTTCCATCTGATGCGTCATATCCACCTGATTTTGCATCTGAAAACGCGCAGAGTGTTAAGTAATTTTATTAAAAAATAAACAGAACAAATGCCCAAGACTGAGCTCAAACAGATCGGGGTGGGGATGGGCCGCTAAACGGCCACTAACACCCTACCCTGAAAGTGTAAGAGCAGACCTTCTGCGTACTACGACACTGCCTCAAGTACGTAACCAGTGGCTTGTCAAGTTAATCTAAGGTTCTGAGGCCGTATGCACGCGGTTAGAATCTAGCCACTTTTCTACTAGAAAAACGCCATTATCTAGCCCTAGTCCTAACTGCGTGCATATGGCCTCTGGCTTACGCTTAGGTAGAGAGAGTCCGTCAGCTTCAAAGCAGCAATAAAACGACCGACTGCGGGGACACAGAAGAACAAGTTTACAAGATCAATTTTTACAAAAAAGATCCGGGAGCCGGTCAAAATGCCGAAGCGAGGAAGAAAGGAAAGCAAAGCAAAAGAGAAGACTCACAGCTTGTCTGCGACGACGTTCCTGTTCCTGTTGACGGAGTCGCTCTCTGTCACTGGCGATGGTGCTGGCGGCGGCAGTCTGTGAGGGTGACTGGGCAGCTTTGCTCTGACTGAGTTGACGTGCGCGCTGCAGCGCCTCCTGTTCGCGAGCCTCCTGCTCCTGCTCCAGCTGCTGTCGCTTCCTCTGCTGCTCCTCGTACTCGCGCTGCTTTCGACGTTGCTCCTCGTCGCGTTTCAGCTGTTTCTTCTGAACAAAACGCTCAGCAATGATTTGTTGATTTCAGAAGAACACAAATACGTACCCTCTCCTCTTTCTCCTGCGCCTGCACCTTGAACTTTTGGAACTGTTGAATGGCCGAGCTCTTAACGTCGGGATTGGGAGTGACCGGCTGACTGATTTTGGCCAGACTAGACCAAGACGACGCGTTTTTGAGAGGAGCGCCATTGGCGGCCAGCCCGGCCAGACCGGTCGGCTTCAGCTCTGGCTTCGCCTCGTCTGTCACACAGCAACAGTACTAACTGTATGCGGCTACACAAAGCTTAGCTCTACTTTGAGCTGCTGCATCCAGATGATTGGTATGTTGGTCGTCCGGCGAGCTCTTGGTAGAACTCGTGCCCACCGACAACGGACCGTTCATCGACACCGACGGCTTCTTGGCCGCCGCCTGCGCAGTGTTAGAAGGCGCCGCCGGTTGCTGTGGCAGGAACGAACTCGCAGTCAGATTGGTCGACCCTGAAACCACCACGCACTCACTACTACTGTACGCTTGAGCCATTTCTAAATCTACGCCTTCAAAAAATTTTTACAACTCAAACGGCTGCTATGCTACCAGTGCCAGAATGAGGCAACAAAGGCTAATTGCAAGAACGTACCGGAGCCGCTGAGCCCTCCGGGGCCGGTGTTGGGCAAACTAACAACCGGTGGACTGGTAGGGCGTTTGGTATGCTGAAACAGCAGATACGTTAATGCATTTCATATCTCCAGTGTCAGCCCTCACCGCCGACGAATCGGTCGTTTCCACAGCTTTCGCAGAATCCAATTTCTTTTTGGGAGGACTTTCTAAAAAAAGATACTGGTGAAACTACTGCGAGCCAACTAAAATGATGCAACCCAACGTTTGAATTGTTTGACAAAGTCTGTCACCGTAGTAACGACAATGACTATAAACTGACACTTTCCCAGTCACCACTCCAACTGATTATTAGACCGTATAACAGGCGCAGCAAGTTTCATAGCTTGCTGTTTTTGCCGGCACGACGTCATAACACATTTAGTAAAATACACTTGCTGATGCTTTTCGATCGTCCTCCTTGATGTCGCAAACGCTGATATCACACTATCCACGTTTACAAGTCCATCAAAGTGGCACTCATACATGGGCCGCATGAGGGTTTGCCCAGCCCGAACTTGGGCTCGACCCCTCGAACGGCCTCACCCACCCTCCTAAAGCCAACCTTTGTTCCTGACCCCACACACCGAAATTGCTGCGACCCCCAAATCGGCAATCCCACCCCAATTTGTTAAATTTTGACTCCCCCAACCCATTTTTCCGGCGCAATAGTGAAGGCCGTGAGTGCAAATCTTGTGTAAGCTCAGCAAAGCGCATCAAAGGACTGTTTACTTCATCACCGAATAAGGCTCTCAAGGACCGAAACAACACTGTTATCATAGACTTATGGCTCAAAAATGAAGCGTGATCGAAACTGTATATACACTTGAATACACGCTATTTACAGTACAGTCTGTACACAAACAGAACAGAGTCTACTGGCCGTTCGCTCGCGCAACAAGAATAAGAATAACGAATGAAACAACACGTCACCTCACCAGTCAGATAGAACAGAGCAAACAGAGTACTTGGAACAGTCTTTTCTAGCCAATTCTAACTGTACAAGCAGCACTGACAAATCCTCTAACTGTACCTTTGGCATGACAGACAAAAGGAGAACAAGAAAAATGCATAGACAGCAAAGATGCCTCTAATAGAGATCGCGACTGAACAACAAGAACGGAGGACAAAGACAAGGCGGCCAGACAAACAACCAGTCACAGTCGGGCTACACAACTAAACCAACGGCGATTGGTTCACCAGCCAAGGAGCAACCAATGAGTGCAACTTGTGTGGCCGACCGTCTCAAACGACAGATGCTCTTCTCTTTGTCGGATGGCGTGGCGAGGCGTGGCGGGGAATCGACACTCCAAAACTGTCTACGTATACAAGTGAGGCGGCGAGCGCTAGCTAGTAGAGCGAGCAAAAACGAGCGAGAGGCGACACAAGTTAGCACTCACGGCCCCCAGGACACGGCGGTGGCCCGGTCAGGCAGTGGCAAAGGTTAGCGTCGGTCGGATTGGCCAGTGGGCGACGCACTAAAGTCTCTAACCTGTCTCCGAGTCACTCGAATCACTAGAACTACTGTCGCTGCTGCTCGAACTGCCACTCGACGAATCGCTGGTCTCCGACATTCCACCCCCACTGGCACCTTTTCCTCCTGAGATCTCTGAAACGCACCCACGTACTCCTTATACTCAAGGTCGCTGTGTCGTTTAATCTAGGTGCAAACTTTGGCATTCAAATCAATTATTTTCGACGGGAAATTAAATTTAATATTCTTTACTTAAAATTTCAAGAGTGCGAAAAACACGGTTTTTTAACCAAAAAACGCCAATTCATTAAATAAACATACATGCAACAGGTCCGTCAGTCAGGGGATGGGGCTTGCATTTCCAGAGGGGAACAAAAATTTTAAAAAAACGTCTGGAAATGCGTTTTTGGTACGTTTTATTAAATTGTACCAGCAAAAATCTTTATTAGATTTGCGTCGGGGAGTGGGTGCTGGTTTATCGCATTTCAAATAATTAACCTCAAACTTCTCTACTAAAAATTATGTCTTCGTAAAAACACGATAGAAAACGTATCTTCAATCAATTTTTGTCGAAAGCAAAGAAAGCTTTCCGGTTTAAATTTAGAGTTGTCTGTATTTGGGTTTGAACTGTTTAGTTTTAGGAATATTTTATCTTTGACCTCCTGGAACCCCAACGCACGCACACGTACGTATGCGGACGAATAGAATACAAAGATCAGACTGTTATTACCTTTCTTTCCGGCGGTTGGCTTCTGAGGTTTGCCGGAAGGGGGAAGCGTCGGCGCTGGCGCACCGGCGTTGTTGACCTGACCACCCAGATCAACGATTTTTTGTTCCAGCTCCTTCTTCTTCTGCTCAAGATCCGCCTTGCTCTTCGGAGCTGCAGAAAACCGTTGCTCAGGAAATTTCAAACAAACCAACTGCAAGAAAAGTGCTCACTGTAGGGTTTGCGTGGCTTTTTGCGAAGGCAAGAGGCAACGTAGGCTTCGAGCTCGCGCAAGGTGGCCGGCTTGAGTGTCTCGAAATCGATTTCGATCTCGTCCGGATTGAAGTCGCGGATCTGCTCGCGAGATTCGATTATCTGCACCACACGGCCCAAACGCTCCCCTGCAATTATAAAATGTTTGACTTAGCATTACAATTGCAGCTCTGGGCTGGAGTCCATGCGAATGTGAGCTCATATACGAGGACTCATGCTTTCTTCTACTCTTGTGCAGCAGAACCGATACTCTCTGCGCGAGAGTGGGTTGTAAGTCGAGCATACATGTAACCGGCCATCCGCCGAAGTGAAAGGGGCTAGTGGAGGGTCTGAGCCCAAATTCTAGGGAGTGGGGTGGGTACATATGGAAAAATCCTTAGGGGGCGTCTCGGTGGAGGGTGAGGTACGGCCGACCAGAGGGGTAAGCCCCCAGGCCCGCGTAACGTTGTCATCGGAAATATTTCCTGTTTGGCTGAATAGCTTTTCGTTGTTTTTCGTAAAATTCGGTTAACTCGGAACCCGATATTTCTGACTCGTTTACGTTACTATCACAACACGAGCGGGGTTGGCTACAGAATGCCGAATTTAAAATGCCGAAAGGTAACGAAATGCCGAAAGTCAAAATGTCGAATGGGTACGAAATGCCGAATGTACAAAATGCCGAAAGTTAAAATGTCGAAGGTCAAAATGCCGAATGGTACGTAATGCCGAATGTTCAAAATGCCGAAAGTCAAAATGTCGAAAGTGAGAAGTGGGCTAAAATTCTATCGCCAACTGACTATTATTAAGCGTTTTTAAATTTGACCTGTTAGCCTTAACCTACGATTCAGTTTCGGTCAATTAATTCGATGAAGTCAGTTCGCCGACTGTTCAGTTGGCCGAATCGAACATTATATCCGGGTAGCTAATTTATGACCTCTGCCATGCTGTTATGCGATTGTTTGACCAAACCTAAAGGGCGCCATAGCTCACCACTATTCGTTCAAAGCGATTGGTTCAATTGGCGACTAATTCTAGCGATATAACTACAAGATAGATACAGGACAGGACAGGATTTTGTCCGGATTAACGAGGTGCGGAATAAAGAGACATGACTGCAAATGCTGTGTTCACTAGAATTTTTGCGGACAAGACAAACTATCGTAATTATCGAACTTTGCGGCTTGGTTCCAGCTGCCGACAGAAGACTATGTGAACTGAGTTTTGACTCAGTTTTTCTGAGCCGCTAAACCGACACTCGGGCCCAGATATTTTGCCGATGGCGGAGCCGACGCCAACAGACTATGTGAACCCACCTTAAGGCACACAACGTCCAACCATTACAAGCAGAGTGACCTGGTCGCGGAGGGGTAGTTATGCCCCCGGGTCAGGCCGGCCAGGTTTAGCCACCCACCAGGGCCCCCTAGGTTCCTATTATTTCAGAATAGTGCATATCAAACCCAATGCACACTCATTTTAGCCCAATTTTGACTTTCGACATTTTGTCTTTCGGCATTTTGAACAATCATACATGGGCCGGAAAAATCCGGAGGGGGGGTGGGGGGTTGAGACCTCGGGGGGGGGGGTCCCCCACCCCGAAAAAAGGCAAAAAACGCCTATTTTGCCTTAAATAAGCGAAAATTTCCTCCCTCCGGGAGGGGGGGTATGGCCGGCCGAGGGGGGGGTATGGCCGACCGAGGGGGAGGGGTATACCCCCTTACCCCCCGGCCTATGTATGTGAACAATCGGCATTTCGTATCCATTCGGCATTTTTAAGTTCGACATTTTGACTTTCGACATTTCGTACATTCGGCATTTCGTACCCATTCGGCATTTTTTAAGTTCGACATTTTGACTTTCGACATTTTGTACATTCGGCATTTCGTACCCATTCGGCATTTTGACTTTCGGCATTTCGTTACCTTTCGGCATTTTGACCGGCTCCCACACGAGCGCATTCTTTATAAAACCCAGCCCTGATCTGTCTTTCTATTTAACGTTTGTGCTTTATCTAGCTGTTTTTGGTAAAAGCTAGGAAAAAACACAGCGACATACAGAAAGTGACTGTTACTGCCAAAAGCCATACCGGGCAGTCTGTTGATGTCTAGTGAGAGCTGTCTCTTTTCCTCGTAGGTCATCGGTTTGGCACTTTCCTCGTCATCACTGTCAAAGTCGTACTCTTTCTTCTTGTTGCTGGGCGGCGGCTGCGGCTGGCTCTGCTGTTTCTTAGAGCCACCGGAGGAGCGCTGTCGCTTCGGTTGTTTCTGGACGGCAGTGGCAGATGCCTTTGGCGTCGGATGACTAGTAGCTATCTTGGGAGGGGTGCTGGGAGCGGCCGGTGGCGCTACAGACGACGAGCTGACGCTCTGAGCCACAGCCGCCACCGTGGCTTCTGCGCGCGCCGACGCGCTGCTGGGCGCCGCCGCCTTCGGTGGCCGACCGACGCCGGTGCGCTTGCGCGCGGGGGTACCAGCGGGGACGGCGGCCGGCGCAAGAGCCGGCACGGCCATCATGCCGGGGGGAATGGGCGGAAGTGTCTGGCCCGCCTTGCGAGCGTCTCTACGCTTGTTCTTCAGAGCCAACAGTTCCTTGATCTGCTCGTGAATCTTCAGCGACTCTTCCTGCAACTCCTGCAGACGCTGGTCGATCTGATCGTCGTCGAGGGTGTCGGCGCGGGGCACCGGGGCCATGGCCTCATAGGAGGTCGACTGGTGCTCCTCTGTCTTGATCACCGGGGTCAGAGGCGCTGGCATCGACTCGCTGGTGGTGCTGGCCGGACTTGGCTCCTCCGGCAACTGACACCACCGCTCTTCGAATACGTGCTGAAGTAAATTCCCCTTGCAATTACCAGCAGTACACTTGCAAGAAACTGAATGAATAAAAACAGGAGTAAGAGTTTAGAAGAGGTTTTGAATCGGAAAAATTTAAAAAAAGGCGTCTGAAACCAAAGCAAAAGGCTGTCTAAATTGCGTTATGTTGTGTTCTCGAATGTTTGGATGCATAAAAGTCTTTCTATGATTCCAACTGAGAGAACGAAGCGGTCAAAATTCGAGAATATAACTTATATACAAAACGCAATTCAAACCGACTTTTGCTTCGGCTTCAGACAACGTTTTTAAAATTTTCTAACTCTACTTCAACGACTTTTCTAAAGTTTACTCCGGTCTTAAGTGCACCACTAAAAACATACAAAACAGAATGTAAATTAAAAGTACGCGTCCCTAACCTACAATTTTGTACATGAACAAAAGCAGTAAAACAACAGTCTCCTAACCAGTAGGTTGCTCACCAATAGTTCTTTGCCGGCCGTATGAATGGGATCACCGACAGGATTGTATTTAAAGCAATTATCGAATACTAATCTAACGTCATCAGCCAACTCCTGAGGCGTGCTATACTGTCTAGAATCCAATTTCTTCTGAAACAAACAGACGAGTGGAGTTGAAATTCCAAAGGCAAAAAAAGAACCAGCAATTTTACCTTAATGGTTCCTAAATCCATAGGTTTTTTGATGATTGTATAATAATCGTGTAGTTTGAGACCTTCGACATCGACCGGTTCAAGGAAAGCAAAGTTGATCTTCCAGTGCCGCTTGTGCATCATTTCATTGATAATTTTGATACAAAACTTCATTTGTTCGTTCAGTTTGCCCTTATACTTCGGCTTCAACTGAAAATTCGTGTCACCAGTGCATGAAACGACACAACGGTAAAAACGTCCATTGCACCGTGATTAATAAAGGATTTTTTTACTATCGCCTATCCAGATTAGACTGCGTCCAGTTAAACAATCACTGAAAGGTCTTGCCCAGTTGGACAGGCAAACTAATTCAGCAGAGCGCGAACGTTTGTTACGAACACACCTGATTGAAATCGAAGTCTCTAGCTGGTCTCTTGATTGGCCTGCCGCTTTCGCGTCTGGTGCCCACCTTGGCAGCTGATTGGTCCTCCAGATGAGTAGGCGTGGTTGTATCGGCCTTTCGCTTCACCCCTTTCTGAACCTGAAAACCTGTCTGTCACGCAAGAGCGGCGACCGCTTCAGCCAGCAACTGGCCTTGGAAGGCACAACAGGTCCTGGACCGACCAAGCTAGTCGAGGCAGTGGCCACAGTCAAAGGTTCACTGGTCGACACGCTGGTGCTGACCGTGGTGGTGGTGGTGTCGGCGGCAGAGGCCGTGGAGGCGCCGACCACCGCCGGTGTAGAAGCGAACGTTCCCGACGAACTGTCGGCCGCCTGCTTCTCCGACTGAGGCACCGAATACGCGCTGGGAACAGCCACGCGCGGAGGGGGTTGAGCCACTGAAAGAGATCAGTTGAGCGCAGATTCTCAGCCGCCACTAAAACAGGGAGCAAAAGAGAAGTCTGCTGCACCTTGCACCGCGGCCTGGTGGAAAAAGTCCAAGGCAAAGTTAGCGGATCTACCTCTTGATGCTGACAGCGCCTTCCCTTTCTGCTTCTTGCCGCGCTTGCCAACCGATGGACGAGGTATCTCCACTTCCTACAATACAAAGTACGCCATGCATGCGTGAAGCAAACGCTACATAACGCACAGCATAGAGGGCACTGGACTTCCCGTAACGCACTGTGTACCTATTAGCAAACTAGAATAAAGACCTAGCTTTACTTTATATTATAGTGTAAAATTCTCGAGTAGCATACCGGTTACCGATCGATGTGGTACCTACGTCACATTTGACAAGCGGACATTGCATCATACCATACATGTAACAGGTCATCCGCCGATGGGGGAGGGGGGGGGGGGGGGGGGAAAATGGGGGGGGGGGGGAAAAAAAAAAAAAATTTAAAGGGGGGGAAAAAAGGTGGGGGGGGGGGGTGGGGTGTGGGGGGGGGCGGGGGGGGGGGGGGGGGGCTGGCATGTCTGGCCAAACCCACTAGGGCAAGAAAGATTCATCCGATCTTTCAGTGAAGCAATTTCTATCCAATACGTTGTAAAATTATTTTTGCAATTTCAGACACAAAAAATGAAAAGTTCCATCAAACAGATACTTCTTATTAGTACGCATCCCTGTCTGAAATTTTGTATCCATTCGGTAGACATGTGTGCCACGCATAAATCTGACAATGCCTTAGAAAGAAGAAATTGAGTGCATTACGGGAAGGCTAGCAGCACATACCACAGCAGGCAAATTCTTAAGCTTATCCCTATAGACATTCTCTAGGTTTTTGCACATGAGCGAAACGTCGTCTTCGGGCTGGTTGAAGCGGGAGCAGTTGCGGAAGACGGCCTCGAAGTCCTGAAACACAACACTCACACCGAGTCACTTACTTCGAGGGGCATGCTGGCCATTTTTGACAAAAACAGTTGCTCCAAAAGTTTCGCCATCGACACAATTTCGTAGTGCGGCGGGTTGTAGGTGTAACAGTTGTTAAACATTGTCATTACGTCCTACAACTCTTTCTCTGCACTTTCACTAAACCGTCCCACGCCGCTGCTGGCAAGAAAGTTTTGGAGCAACACACCGACAAACCTCCTCCGCCTACTACCACCGTTTTTACCCACACCGCACCGGGACTGGTTAGAGTCAGAAGCAGAAGCAGTCTCGCATCTTTCAACCAGTCAGACTTTCTTGCAAGCAGCGAATAGTCTAGCCCAGAAGGGACGCGCCTACCTGCATGCAGTCCTTGGCCGAGTAGTAATAGACGTTCTTCAGGCGCTTCTCGATGCTGCCAAGGTCCATCGGTCGCTTAATGATCTTGTGATAGTCCTGCAAATGCGTTTCTCACAAATCTGGTGCTGCAATCCCATTATAGGACACTACCTCCTAGTCCCAACCACCTAAGCCTCAGGGCAGGTAACACAACCGATATACTTAATATTATCGGTTAAACCAGGTACCAAATACAGATATTTCCTTGACTGCATAGTCAATATTGGGAACTGTGTGGTAGTGTTCTAGTGCGGAGATAAGTAGAGCGCTCACAGGCAGGCCGAGAGCTTCGGAGTTGACGGGCTTGGCGAAGGGCCAGGAATGTTTGTGTTTTAAAACTGCCTTCAGTACGTCTCTCTGCATGAACTCCAGTTGGTTGGTGTGACGCGTCGGTTTGCCGGGCGGCGGAATGACGCGCGGCTGCACCACACCGGCCACGGGCTCTTGCGTCGGCGACTCCCAGCCGCTACCGCTGCCGCTGGCCACCGGCTCGGCCTCTTCGGACGCAGTCGGCGATTGGCCGCCGGCCTGGTCGTCCCCGCCCGCGGGGGTACCCGTATCAATCGACAGCGGCGCCAGCACTGACGAGGGCGGCGTCGACTCCGAGCCGTCGCCCCCCACTCCTCCGGCCGAACTGCTCGCGCCCGCACCCGTCGTAGTCACTGCACTCTCCTCATCTGCACCTCCACTCATCATCAGTGACGAACTGCTAAAAGCACAGACGCATCAATATACCACCAAACCCTGTTAAATCAGCCATGTAATTCCCATCTAATGCTTTTTACTAGGTCCCAAACCAGTGGTTTTGCGCATACAGTCAAACCTCGAGTGCGACACGCTATTTTCCCAAATTTTCGTTGCATTTTTGGAGGTGTTGCACCTATGGGGGTGCCTGTAATGCTATAAGATAATGTTGGAACCTAGAAACTTATGGAAATTTGACAGTACTCAAACTATGAAACATGAAAAATCATCCCGTTCGACAAACAGTAAATGCTGTGCCTGTTCGCTATACACTCTAAACAATTTTTATTCGGCTGAAACTCCCCATTGGTGTTCAAGAATAGGCCTATATACAAACGAAGAACAAACACGCACACTAACACAGGACGAACATATTTTTGCGCTTCAAATTTATGCTTTGCGCTTTGTTCGTGTTGCCTTCGCTTTTCCAAAAAGAGATGACTTCGAAAGGGTTAGTTATCCTTTTCAATTCATCAAATAACACCTACAAAAGACAAGAGAATCTATTTTATAAAGGTGTGACCGGAAAACGAAACACTTCCCTCTAGCTTCAGAAAAACAGAATATTAAAGGAAAAAGCAGCTGAGCCAATGCAAAACAAAAGATCAAAAGTCAGAGAAGCATGCGATTTGCTAACTGCAACACAGTTCCAGCGAGCATGACAAACATTTTATTTTGTTCAAACCGAATCAATGAATCGAACAAAGTAAAAAAAACTGCAGCACAGGAAAAAAACTTGGTAAAGGAAGCTAAAGCAGTAGATTATCAAATAATAGGCGGCATTAAGAACCACTTGAACCCACGTGTTCTGCAGTCAAGTGTATTTATACTTAGCGAGATGACTCATATCGATCGCACCCCCGCACGTGCGTAGTGCGTGATCAGTGCGAGGGGCTGTTTCAACAAGTGTCAATATGGCGCAGCGAGCAGCGTGAACTCGGCGAGAATCGGCGTCCGAGCCGACCCAACCGGCCGCTAACAGCTCCAAACCGTCACGTACCCGTTGCTCAGGATGGCTGCGTCGCCTGGAGCACCAGAAATTGGGCTGCTGCCGTGTAAATCCATGCCAAATGGCCAAAAATCCACGGCCAAACGCGCACCATAGGCCGCACTCGCACAACACACTGCGCTCACTGACGATCCGCGCCGACGCCGACCGCTCCCGGTCACGTGACCTCCGCTCTCGGCGCCTCAGCGCAGCGCACACGCACGTCTCCACCGCACCGCTTCGCATAAGTCTCGACCGCACTCGAAACTGGCCGTGTAGTCAGAATCGCGGCTTCCGGCCGTCTGGCAGAGACGGGAGAATGCCAGAAAGAGCGGATCGACCGCTCGACCGACTTCCAGAGACCGACTGGTCTCACTCCACGCTCATTGGTCGGTGCCATGACGACGGCGATCGATTGTGCTCTTCAATTGCCACCACTCACTGATCATCTTTTGATATACGGTATCAAATGGCGCCAACTCCGAATTATACTGACTGACAGAGTGGACGCACAAATTAAAGAAATGGGTACGTAATAGTGATGTAAAAAATTAATTTAATTGCAATTGAAATTCGCATAATTGACCCGTTTTTAATTTAAATTCAATTAATTTAATTTAATTGAAATTCAAAAGTTTAGCCATAATTTAATTGTAATTTAATTGAAATTCCAGTCGAATTTCAATTATATTTTCAATTATTTCCTGTGGTAAATGTAAGGAAATGCATAAGTATTAGAGGCGCTAAGGGCTTCAAATAAAAACCTATTTAGGGTTTGTCACCTCTTTATACTGACCTCACTATGTTTTGTAATATTTTATGATCTGCTCTGTATTTTGTAGTTCATAAAAGCCAAAACAGTGATTTTTGGATGCATGGTGGGTTGACTGACACCCCTTTTTGGCAAACGTACCTTGGAAGTGATGTTGCTCAAAAATGCTGGAAACCTTTTGATTATTCACTGATATATAGTAATAACGAACTAACTGTAAATTTCCCCCAGAATGCCATTTTATGCGTTTTTAAAATTCAACAATTTAAAATTCTCTCGCCTGGTTGGACAGCAGGCTAACCAAACCAGGTGTCTCTTAGCTTTTACATGGACATTTTTCTAAATCCTGAGTCACTGTCACTGTCTTTTAACAGCAAAATTACAATAATTTAAAAAAAATTGAAAAAATAATTGAAAAAAATTGCATAATTGAAATTTTCCGAGGTTCCATAATTTAATTGAAAATATAATTGTAATTGAAAATAATGGAAAACTATTTCAATTAATTTAATTTAATTTAATTGAAATTAAAAACTGAGCCCATAACTTAATTGTAATTGAATTGAAATTCAAATTCCATAATTTTACATCACTAGTACGTAATCATGGTTTTGGCTGCAAAATACTACTATGATGAACGTTTGATATCTGACGCACACAATGGGTCTGCCAAATTCCGTTCGGATGTAATTTTATCGGCATTTGTATACTGTACAGTGCACAGGAAGGAATCACTTCCATTCCTCAACTGCTACAGGGACCACGGGTCCAAAATTCGGGGTATTTTATGTACTAAAGTTTGATGCACCAGGCTTCATTCAAATTTTCAATCATATTTCTTTTTGTCGTCATTTCTGAAAGTCTTCGTCAAATAATGACCTGAAATATGGAGAATGTCTGGTAAAGTTCGGGGTATTTTATGTGTTAAAATTTCAATGAGTTCAATTCATTACATTGAGATCGGCATAGTTTCGAGAAAATATGGATTATCCTGAAGAACTGTTTATTCTGATCTGGTCTGGTCATACAAAAAATAGATGGGCAGGAGTTTCCTCAGTCTGAATACATGAAAGTTTAACACAAAATACTCCGAATCTTGGCACCTATGATCCAAATTTCAGCGTATTTGGTCAGGAACAGGATTTGCGGAATTACCTCTAAAAAGAAATGCGTCCACTCTTTTTGGGGCACCCTGTACTTACTAGACACACTAAAATAACTTCACTTATCCCATTCGAAAAGACCACCCCTTTTTCTGTCATTCAGAGATTCGACTTTGTAATGTTCGTAATGAATTGCTAACAAATAATCCACGAATTCAGGTACGTGTTTTCATCTCTATGTTCGCTCAAAAACAAAGCGAACATACAGTATAAAGGAGCCATTGAACGAACGAGGTCCGAACGTTTGATTGGTGGTGGACGAACATACATTGTATCTGAAAAAACTTTTCGAACCTTTATAGGTAGATTTCAGAACGCGAACCTGTTCGGATTGCAATCCTAATATCAGATCGATAGTTTCGTGACACACATGTGTGACCGGTTTTTTGACAGATTTAACGTTCGCGCTATCGATTTATTCTTTGCTACATGTATGTACCGTCTGTCTGCTTTGTCTCATGTTAGGTAAGCTGTCTTTTCTCTATGGATACGTACTGTAATTTATTTACGTCTACATAAAAGTTCTCCATTTTAGCACAGTCTCAGTGCGAATTTGGCGAAGCCATTGCAACCGAGATCAATTGGATTCGACTTAGCAGAACAGCTGCTTCAGGATAAACAGCTCCGACGCCGGCTGCATTTCTAGGGCACTACGAAACCGCAATAGACTACGACCACTCTCTTTTATCTGATTTCCTTATGCTATCCTATTTAAACGCTAATTATACTTAGTGCACCCATAAAGCGTGTCGAAAAGCCGCGTGGTGATTTTGTCACCGTACTCGTTCGTAAGTTTAATCTTGTTAGATAGACACACTAATGCAGTAGTGCACAGTATATAACGTAAACCGACTTTACTATAGTACAAGCAACTCAGTTCATAAGATTGGCAGCAGAACTGTTCTTCCAACTTGTCTTTTCCATCAGATGCCTGATTGCGGGGAAGATCGGACAATCTACAAATGTCTTAATTATAGGACACAAACAATTAGTACTACCGACTACAGCAGGGTGAAGAATTAGAAACAAAACCAACCATTCATTTGTCTGCATGCACCGGTCTGATGCTGGAGAATAGCCACCAATTCCTTAACGTTGATTGACTCCAATCCACGACTTTCATCGAACATCTGAGTCCAGTAGGTGATGGCACTGTGCAGAGGCTGATAGAGCAAAGGCACCGCCACCGGATTCACCTCAGGCGGACTCGCGTTAGAAAGAAACCGAACCTAAACCAATAACTGTCTTCTCGCTTTGCTCAACCGTCGGTCGGCTCACCCAGAACAGAATCTGGGCTTTACTGCTGTCCATTCTGACGCCGCGTTCGCCGACGCGCGCGTCGCTGGCCTTGCTGTTCTGACTGCTCATCACATGCGGTTGCAACAGACACAACTGGGCGCGCAGCGGACGACCCATGTCCGGCTCCTTAAGCCCTGTTCTTGACAAACAATAAAGCAGAGAGAGAAGAATCTGGCCTCACCAGCTCCTGTCTCATCACTTGCAGGAATGCTTTGAGCACACCGGAGAATGTTTGGCGCAAAATGCACAGATAGGAACTGATGGCGTTGACCGACTCCAGCAAGCACACTTTCTCTGCGAAGTAGCGCTCGGCCACCGACAACTCGTCGGAGGAGTAAGTGACCGCTGAAACAGTCGGCAGCTACGCACTTTCTGTCTGTCGCCACCAGTCACGCACCGGAGCTGCTGATTTTCAGCTTCAGTTGCAGCGCGTAGTTCGAGCCCTTTTCCATGTAGACAGTCAGTGCCACAGTACTCTGATCGTTGTTTCCCTTCAGTTCGAATCTAATACAGCCACCCTGTTCCACCACGTTGTTTAGCTGAAAGCACAACAGTCATACAAACCAGCCAAAATAATGACCCTTCATCTGACCGGTTTTTTCGGATCTTACTATTTGGAACTTAGCAGCAGATGGTAGTGTTACAAACAAACATGGGCAAAGGGGGTGCTGAGGGTTTACTCCTTCGCCGGCCCATACCCCCTCCCATACATGTAATAGGGGGTCTGCCCCCCACTCGACTTAGGCCAGACCCCCAGGATGACTTTTCCGACTCCCTCCGGTTTTTCTGGCAAGTAATTTTTTGAGCAATTTTTTTGCGATTTTTTATAATTTCAGACACAAAAATTGCCAAAATGGCCTGTAAAACAGCACTTTTTACCTGTATTTCAGCCCAAATTAGCGATTTTCGACGATTTTTAGTCGAAAAATTACGATTTTTTCGATTTTTAAGCTTTTTTAGTGCCCAACTCCGACCCAAAATTTGGGCTCAGACCCGCGCCCAACTCCTCATTGGCAGTCTAAGAAGACTTACATGAGGCTTCAAGTCGGAATTATTGAGTGCCACTCGCAGTCTGGCCAAGTTAACCTGAGCGCTGAGAAATCGCTGAAGCGGAGAGCCCAACGTCACACAGTTACAGTCGGCCGTACACGCCTTTTCCAGCGCAATCGCGCCCAACACGAACTGTGAGCGCGTGCGGCTGAGCGACGCGCACGACACATCGCCTGCAAAGTACACACGATAAAACCTATCAAATTAAAAGAATAAACAGACCAGCTAAAGATGCGTGGTCGATCGAACCGTCCAGATCGAGTCTCGATTCTAAAACAAAAACATAGGCACGTCAACTGAGTTAATTCGCACCGGAGCTGGCAGCAGTGAGCGGCGACGGACCCCCAAAATCAGAAGAGACCGAGGCTTGCGGAGTAGGGACCATGGTATGATGATGGGGCGACGGTTCCATGATTCCATGTCCGGGCACAGAGGTCGGTTGCGCCGGCGATGGAGTGAGTAGCGGGGCATTAGGAGGGCGGCCCAACGGGGGCAGGCGAGAAAGCGTTGATGGCACTGTGACCGGAAGGCCATGGCGGCACAGAAGGGGGCTGCTGGTCACCGGGGGACGGCTGTCCATCAATCGAACTTCTCCGTTCCGGTTCGAAGTTCAGTACGAACTCTTTGAGTCCGAGCACAGGCAACAGTTTAGAGTTGAGCGCGCTGGCGTGCGGCGCGCAATCTCTCACACCGACCTGCTGATCGGCGCAGAAATAAAACTCCAGACAAACCACCCCGGCGTAGAGTAGACGCACGATCTGCTCTGAGATCGGCAGCAGCACCGCTTTGAATGTGGTGCCGGGAGCGGATTTCTGCTGCGCCTGGAAGACTTGCATCTCGCCGGGACGCGGCACGCAGACCACAGTTTTTGCCATGCGTTGCAGCGCACGCAACGGACGCACAGTTTCGTGCAGCAACTGCATGAACAAGGTCAAGTCGAGACGCCTGTTGAACCAGTTCTGGAGCTGTTGCGCCATCAACGTGTGAGGGTTGGTTCCGGCGGACGAGGCAGACCGGTGCTGCACGCCGAACCCCAGATGAAAACAGTCGTCTGGCCGTCGCCAACTCACCGTCAGTGTGTAGGCGAACTCGGGACCGTACGAAAGTACCAACTGGTAGTACGTGTACGCCTTGACCTGCAACGCTTTTAGTACACTACTTCGCAACTAGACAACCACCGATTTGATGCCAGATTTACAGTTCGTTCGATCTTCTTTTGGCACAGGACAACCTGAGGCCTGACAAAAGTTACTTGGTTTTAAAATTTCAAAGTTCGCCTGACTGACATGAAAACAGAAAAATAATAGGGCATAAATAGTTATGCCTAAATTTGTAAACTTTCCCGGTATACCAAGACATACATGTACTAGGGTGGTTACCCATGGCTAGAAAGGCCAAACCCCCTCACCCCGAGAGAAGTTTAGGGCCCCGACCCAAAAATGCAAGTACTAGTAGCAGTTCCAGTACTAACAAACTGGCTCAGAAATAACAAATTTTAGCTAAAAATTCGCTTGAAAAGCTTTCGGACACCGAATTTACCGTTTCCACTGCTGATGTTTAAGTGGAATCGGTGTTTTTGGAAGTCCTATTTATACTTTTTTCTTGTTTCAGCTCCAAAACGCTACTTGGCAGCTTAAAATAGCGACTATTAGCGTCCTTACTGAAAAAAACGAGCTAAAAACCCATTTCCAGGCGTTTTGGAGCTTTTTGAACCCCCTCGGCGCCCACCTGACGGAAACCCCTCCCGCCAAGGACCTGTTACATGTATGTACCAAGCAAGGCATACTAACCAGCTACGAAAACAAATTGTTTTTCCCTGTCACTCAACCAGTTAAGACAAACAGAAAGTGTCCAGACCGCACCTGCACATAAGCGTTGATGCCTTTGTGGAAGTTGTGGGCAAACTGTTTGACTGGCGCGTGGAGTCTGGCGTAGGAGCAGATGTGGTTGACGATGTTGTCTACGATTGAGTCGCAGTTCTTCAGCAACCAGTGCATTTCTTGCACAACCGCTCGACTGTGTCCGCTGCTGCGAAGTGGCAGCGCTCAACGGCGGCTCGCGCATCAGACACTCGAACGACCAGGACGTGCGCTGCTTGTCCACCTGCCTCAGTCGCACCGAACACCCAATCACGTGCTTCCACAGATCCGCCACCAGCACTGCGTCTTGTTCTGGCAGACCGTCGAAACTGTAATTCGTGTCCATTCTAGATCGGCCAATTGACAGTCAGGTCAGACAGACACTTCTCGCATTGGCTTACATCGCCAGCCTCCCCAACTGCCGGAGGCACATAATTTTCGCATTTAAGGCGTTTTTTGGACTTTTCCGGGACACCCCAAGACTTTTCCACACTCCCCGCTCCGGATTTCCGGCCCATGTATACGCATTGGCACTGATACTCTACCAAACAAGGTTAAAAACAATGGTAGCCCCTCCCCAAGTAAACTAAACTACGTATGATCGGAAAAACTAACATACCGATAAGTAGGTTATTTTATTATGGATTTATACTCATAAACTCAACATAGAGTGTTCCCTCCATTGGCGACACGAACAGCTTGAAGATGAGCGAAATAGGAAGACAAAAGAGACATCGCATCGGCCTAATGTGTCTGAGAGTACAACATTGATAACCGGTGCGGTACCATAGACACGAAAAAGGCTCCCAAAAAAAAAGATAGTTGGTCAGGAAGCCTCCACAGGGCCACCACAATACAACCAGTGGCGTACACGTTGACTAGAGATCTGACAGTTGCAAAAGCAGCAAGCATATGAAAACGGCCTACCTGAGGATGTTTAGTTGTGCGCCAGACATGTTGTCCTGATTTTCGTGCATCTGGAATCGGACCGATCGTTTGGTCAGTTCTGCGGCCAAGTGTTTGAGAGCGATGCGCCGGTCGAGAGTAGTCACCATACCGATCAGATCACGATTGTACAACGGATCCAGTTCTGCGCGCTGAAACTGAACCATGTAAATAAACACTCTTAACACAGCAACCACACCTTCGGCTCAACAGGGCAGTCCGACATGACCGTAGAACGTTTTCGACCGGGCAACGCGGGAGAATTAGCTTGAAACGCAGCCACGTTCTCTGGTTGCAACTCTATAGCTTGCAGCACTCTGAAACGTGCACACTACAATGCTGACTTTAAATGTAGAGAGCAGGCTACCAGAAGCGGTGCAAACAATTTCAGTTTGCCGAACGTATTATAGGGGCGACCTGTAGCCATATGAGTAACACTGCTATGTTGTTTAATCCAAAAACAATTGAGAAAAACGTTCTCAGTGCAGGAAGAGAAGGAGATTAGCTTACGCGGAATGCCAGCGTTCCCGGACCGTTCGAGTGGGTGGGAAACAAGACGGCAGTTTTTAACGGCTCGGTCGATGCGAAGGACAATTGCGAAATTACAACCTCATAGGCTCTTAGAACAATTGAACAGGAGAGCCTAAATGTAATAAGGATGGTTCAGCCTCAAAAGAATCTTGCTGCTTAAACAAGAAGCAGTTGTCATCTCTGGAGAATTGCAACAGCAAACATTTCTTAAATGACAAGTTCCGCTTGACCAGAGACGAAAGAACTGTGGGGTTTTCGGTCAACTGAACCGGCAGAGAAGACACCGTAGAAACACATCTTTGCGCTATTATTTCACACCTGAAACAACATGAACACTAGTGGAGTAGTCATACAAGCTTTTTCAATAACCTAAGATGCGTAAAGTTGGAGTCCAAATATTGAAACATGCACAAAATCTGATCTGACCTTCTAATGAGTGACACAGTCGGTCTTTAATCATATCAAGCAAGCACTTAACGGCATAAACTTCGTGGTGCCGGCGCAGGAGGTAGCTAGCAGTATCGTCAGTACTAGGGACCGACCGGAATTCCGATTCGAATCCAATCGGAACTGGTAGTTCCAGTTCCGAAGTCAAGGTAATCAGAATTTATCGGAACTTTAGTTAAATTTTTAGAAACCGAACACAATTCCTTCCGTACTATTGCGTGTTTTGATAACTTTATGTAGAAACTTTATTTCCAATTACATACATATCTGAAAGAGCCTATGATTGATGAGAACAGCGATTAACTCAGCTTTTTCTCATTTTAGGCTTGTTTTTTAGCTCTGAAGTGCTATTTGGCAGCTTAGAATTTCGATTATTATTAAAGAACACATTCCAAAAACGCATATCCAGGTGTTCTGAGCGTTATGAATTTTGGATCCCATCCATGGGAGAAAACCCCCTTCCCGTCCGTCTCCTCAGCATGAACCACATGTTGTCAGTGAAGTTCATCGCCTGTACTTGAGTTCACGATTAGAATTCCGATCTGGCTTGTTCTGGTTCTGATTCTGGAATCTGGTTCTGGTAGTTCGGCAATAAGCACCAGTATCTTATATTCCGTGAGACCTGACGGCTATTGCATGAGTTTTTAGCAGCCAAGCCAGCCGCCGATGCAATGCCTTGAGCCTTTTCGCTATTGACTGCTCGTTCTTATCCTTTCAGCACGGCACTTGAACCTAAATTCAAACTACGTAGAGACGAAAAGAGAAGAGGACCAAAGGCTACCGGATTCTGGGGAATCTGACACATGTAGAGGCCGGAGAAAACGTTGACCGCCACTGTTAAGCAGCTCGTCGATTTGCGGAGGCTCTACCAGCTGCATAGACAGGGAAGGCACGGCGCGGTGCCGGTGAGACTGCAGCTGACTCCGGTCCACTCCTCCAACTTGGCAGTGAGCGTGCTGAGTTTGTGTCTGCAGCGCACCAAGGCAGTGTTGGTGAGCAGATGCTCCATCGACAGTCTGCCGCCAGTGCAGTCGAGGGTGGGCAACTGTTCGGCACAGTCAAGGTCGACGGGCGAGTGCGTGACGGCCAAACCGTCGATTTCCTTCGTCTACCTGTCCCCTCGCTCTGTACTGGAAGAGCGGCTGGTGCGAGGAGCGCGTCTTGAAAGGGGACTGCCAATAGCAGACAGTCAGTTTGTGTCCCTCTTGGTACTGTTCGATGGCGCAGTAGTTCTTGAGACGAGACGCAATCAGCGTGCTCGTTTGACAGTAGAGTAGATCCAGCTGCAGCGACTCACAGAAACTGTGCAACACTGTGTACAACTCGGTTAACGGACGTTCGGCCGAATTCAGTCTGAAATGCAACCGTTTTACTGTCTGCCACTTATGGCTGGAAACATAATTATGGTAG
>JASANB010007971.1:0-55766 GCA_030248155.1 Sabatieria punctata
TGACAAGAAACTACGCGGCGCTGAGCTTCGCGCAAGACGCAAACTGCGTGAGAGCAAGAACAAGAAGTCGCGATACACGCCGTACCCCTCTTGCGACCACAGTCGATCAACCAGCTCTGGGGCCAGCTCTGGTGGAAGCAGTCGCGCCGGGTCGTTTTTTTTTTTCGCAAAAGCGGCCGGGCGGCTGGACCGACCGACACGTGCTTCTCCTGTGGCCAAACGGGTCACTTCCGCAAGGACTGCCCCAGCAAGCCCAACTGAGACTGATGCCTCGCTTCGCGCGTCAGCTACATCTCGTCTCCAATCTGGTAAGCCTTCTTTCTCTATCCGTTTGTTCTTTGCCTTTTTTGCCATTCCGTGCTCCAGTACTGATGTGCCAGATTGTTATGCATATACCAGAGCTCGGTGCTCAGGGGTGAACAGATTTCGCCTGGGTGTAATGTCAAAGGTTCTCTTCGCATGCATTCCGAATTTTGGGCATCCACGCTAAAAGTTTGTCCAGAACTTTTGTCCTTCCGTACGGATGGCTACAAGCTGCCGCTGTTTGAGATTTTTTTTTCTTCGTTCTTTCAAAACAATCGTTCTGCGCTGTCTCACGTTGATTTCGTCAACGATTCTGTGTCTGAGCTCTTAGTTAAAGGTTGCATTGTGGAATTAACAGAAGCTCCTACTGTTTGTAATCCACTTTCGGTAGTCTGTGCAACCAAACGGCAAAAAGCGCCATATTCTGGATTTGCGCTATGTAAACAAACATCTTTGGAAATCTAAATTCAGACTGGACGACCTCAAGCGTTTCCTTCCTTATTTCTCTCCAAACGGTTTCCTAGCAAGTTTTGATCTTCAGTCTGGACACCATCACTGCCGATTTAAAAAAGGGCGCAAGAGCGCTTCCCTAGAGTTTTTTTGTTGGCCACTCGCGGGCCGAACGCGATTTTTCTGTTTTACTGTTCTGCCATTCGGTCTAAGTTCCGCTCCTTACTTATTTACTAAATTGTTGCGCCCACTAGTCGGTAGTTGGCGAGCTGATGGCATCAAAATTGCCTTGTATTTGGATGATGGCTTCCTGACAGCAGATTCCGAAACTGCTATGAAAACGCAAGTTGGTCGTGTTCGCAGCGACTTGGCCCGGGCCGGCCGGCTGGTGAATGAGGTAAAATGCCACTGGGTTCCGACCCATCGGTTGCGTTGGTTGGGCCTGGATATTGACCTTGAAGAAGTTGCCGGGTTGTGCTCCCGTTGAGAAGCGCCAGCGAGCGCTGAGGTCGGTGTCCTCTGTGTCTGGTCGGTCCCGCAACGTACCGACAGAGTGGCCCGTGCTGCCGGCCGTATTATTTGCCTGCGTTTGGCATTGAGCAACTTGACTTTGCTTATGACTCGTAACCTGTACGCCTGCTTAGCGCCCGTTTTTGATTCTCACGAGTGGGAGCAGCCCATTACGTTAACTGCTGCTGCTCAACGTGAACTGGTATTTTGGAAACGTAAACTGCACTCACTGCCGAATTCGCAAATTATTCGCGTTTTCCTTTGATGGGGGTGGAGGGGGTAAAAATGGTCGAGTATGGTATCCAGGCTATTGGGCCACAGCTGGCCGGTCATAAGGTCAAGTGGTTTACCGATAACAAAGCTGTTGAGTCGATGTGACTAAGGGCGGCATGCGGCCGTGGCTGCAGAGTTTAGCGTGCGATCTTTTCTTTCTCACACATCGACTGAGCATCGAACTCTCTGTACAGTGGATACCTCGATCGTTGAATGAACGCGCTGATGCTTTGAGTAAAATCGTTGATTTTGACGATTGGGGAATTTCCCCTGAATTGTTCGCTCAACTGGATCAGCAGTGGGGTCCATTTACTATTGATCGATTTGCATCCTTTTCAAACAAAAAGCTTCCCCGATTCAATTCACGGTTTTGGAATCCAGGGTGTGAAGCCGTAGATGCTTTCAGCACGCATTGGGGGCAAGAAAATAATTGGCTCGTACCGCCACCAAGCTGCGTTTGTGCTGTATTACGTCACATGGCCATGTGTCGCGCCTACGGCACGCTTGTTGTGCCTCACTGGGTTTCTAGTCAATTCTGGCCGCTTCTTTTTCCAGATGGAAAACCTGCCGCTTTCATCAGTCATGATCCTTTGAAATTTACACATGGTGGCAGATTTCTAGTTCCCGGCACCCAAAAGAACATTTTTAGCAACGGCTCGTTTTCAAGTGGCTTATTAGCCTTGCGCTTAGATTTCTCTACACTTTAGCCCGTTCTTTGTTTCTTCACAAGTACACAATAAAAGTTATACTTCAATTCAATTATTGTTTTATTTTCGGTCGCTCGGCGTTAGAAAATAATGGTAATTATAAAGGGACGTGCAAGTGCACTTGTAGCTGTAGCGTGACCAGCGGCCAGGCCGCTTGAAACTGATACTCTGTTTTGACGCCCGCTACACATCTGGGCGGGCGGGCGTCTGCCGGCCATGGGCCGGCATTGTTCAAGGACTTCACGGCTTTGGCCTAACGGAGACAGGTTGGGTTTGTCTGTTGAGCTGCTTATCCTGTGTAGCTTTCGCTATCCCGCCCAACCACCCAATCTGTCATCTGAGTACCGAGCTCAGTATTAGCTACGCACGTTTATACACAGTTACTGAGTCACTGGTTTCAGCTGTACTCTCCGCTCCATTTTGGCAGATTCCACTACCATCTCTGCACCACCGTGTACATAAACTTTTCATCACTGTTATGGGAGCGCGGGCTTCTTCTACTCAACGTCAGTATACTTATGCATTTGACCGCTTTGACCGTTGGGCCCGGGCGTTGGGCATCGTCAGTTTACCGGCGCAGTCAATTAGCTGCGCACTGTATCTGGATGAACTCCGCGAGCACGCAAAGTCGCCAGCTGTCATCGTGTCAGGTGCAGCTGCTATCAGTTGGGCCCACCGCATCGCTGGCCTGTCTGACCCCTGCGCAGCTCCCGTCTGTCAGTTTGTAATCGAGGCCACGCGCCGTTCTCTTCGCGCAAACAAGGGGCGCAAATTACCGCTCGAACCACCCCACTTACGCCAGCTCTTCAAAAGTCTTGCCGCCCCTTCATTGGCCAATGCTAGACTCAAACTAATCTGCGCTCTGGGATTCAGCGGTTTTTTGCGATGGAGCGAAATTGCCGCCCTAACCTGTGCTGATATTACGCTGTCCCCAACCCACCTTCTGATCACTCTGCGGGGCAGCAAAGTCGACCAATACCGACACGGAGCCCAGATTCCTCTGGCGCGGACCGGTTCAGAATTGTGCCCTCATAGGGCGCTTTTTGAGTACTTTCAGCTGAGCGGTCTGTCCCCTTCTGATCCTGGACCCCTCATTCGGCAACTATACCGCCATCCTTCTGGACAGTACCGCGTCAAAGCTTCCGGTCTCAGCTACTCCCGCTGCCGGGAGCTTCTGCTTGACGCACTCCGCGCCCTTGGCCTCGATTCCTCTCAATTTGGATTGCATAGCCTCCGGTCTGGCGGCACGACCACCGCCGCCGCCCTTCAACTGCCGGAGCGCTTAATTCTGCAACACGGCCGCTGGGCCTGCACAGCTTCAAAGAATCGATATATTCAGGACTCAATAGACACTCGACTGTCAATTTCTCGCGCCATCACCTCTTGATCATTTTACGTTTTCTCACACCTGTATGCATCTTCTGTACTGCATACGGTAGTATGCTTCTAGTTTGCGGTTTTGTTCTTCGTATTTCACTCGTCGTGCCTCCTGTATTCGTCAGATATATACTTTTTAAACAGCTTCGGTTTTTTCCTATCGATTCTGTGTCCTATACTTGTGTATCTTTCCACTCGAGTGGTTACTGTCTCCGTGGCCTTAATACCGCCGTGCTCTCTCACAAGTACACAATAAAAGTTATACTTTATAATTGTTTTATTTTCGGTCGCTCGGCGTTAGAAAATAAGTATAATTATGCGGTGCCACACAAATGAGCTGATTCGCAGTCAAGTGGCCAGTTGTGCAACAGCCTCAGCAAACACTGAATAGGCGGCATCCCATCATCTACCCTACCGTCTGTTTCTGGGCTGCTTCATGCTTTTGGTTGCCACCTTCCGCCCTTCTTTCACCACTGCCTGTCCCAACTTTGGGGGGCGTGCAAAAATTACGTAATGGCATGAGGGGGGAGGGGGGGTTCGCCAAAAGATTACTAATCATTACGGTGGGGGGAGGGGGGTTGGCGATTTTATTACGTAATTTTTTAAAGTGCAGAAATCACTAAAGTGGCCATAATTTTAATTGTTTTGACGTACAGTACATGTACATGTAGTCTCGATTTGAAGCCATTGGGCTTACATTTTCTCAATTACACTTAGATGAATGTTTAGATTAGAGAAGGTAGTGAAAGAAGTGTATTTAACCCACTCGTTGTAGTCTGTAGATCATTGTTTTATTTGTTCTAACAAGTAAAAACTCTTCAGTAGCTACCGTTTAAGTCAAGGCTTTCCACTTTTTCAAATGCTAAATGCCAACAGTGACTTTTGACATATTATTAAGAGTTTATAAGGGTATAGCACTTACCGACTCGATCTTTTAACATACTAACTTAGGTGAGAAGTTTTTTTAAAAATTGGCTCTGAAAAACGCATAACGGTATTCTGAGGGTAAAATTTCAAGTTGTTGTAGTTGTGGAAAGTCAGAAGTCCCATTTTCAAAAGGCTGGTCTGTAAAGGTCTGACATGGCCCTTTGGGCGCGAGATGATTCTACTGCTATCAAATTTTTCCCTGACCGGACAACAAATTCCCTAACATTTCCCTGACTTTTTTAAACTTCTTTTCCATGACTCCCTGACTTCTCAGGTCCCGCACGAACTCTATTTTATGACTATCGATCATCCGTCAAGTGATATGGCAGCAGTGCTAAAATCCATGACAAAACACTTTGGTTTCATCTTTAACAAAAAGCAACCCAATGATGGCTTCCATGTAAAACTAAGACCATACGTACATGTATGTAGTTGTAGCTCATCAATAAAGAAAACTAAGAAACTATCAATTGTTGCTGTATACAGATGTTATTTTAATAAAAAACGTCATTTTACATAGAATTAATTGAACGCAAAAATTTCGGCTCTAACCCTTCAAAAATTGAAATTTCGGGGGGGTAGCCAAATTATTACGTAATTAGGGGAGGGGGGTCAGGAAATTATTACGGGCGATTATCAGGGGGGGACGGGGGGGTCCGAAAATGGGCAAAAATACCATTACGTAATTTTTGCACGCCCCCTTGGCAGAAAGGTGAGTTGATTATTCCCGGCCGTTTGTCATGGCTCATTTTGGTAGAGCCCAGTTTGGAACAAGCAAGCGAGACCGAGCCACCATCAAAACCGACAGTCAGCTTCATCAAAGGCCAACGGAACGGAATACTGGGCTTGCAGCAACTACCGGTTAATCAAAGACATGCAGAAGCGTCCCGATCGAGTAAGTCCTAGCTAAGCATCTGTATATGTACCTGTACATTCTTACGAGAATTTGTATGGAATTTAGCTGCCCACCATGACTGTCGTAGATAGGTTCGTAATGACAGATCTTGATCGTCCGGGCAATCCACATTTCTGTGAGCAGAAAGCAGCAGAAAACTTCGAAGCAAATGAAGTCAGAAGAATTTTGACGCTGATCTAGCACAGTACATGCCACAAGCAGATTATTTGTTTTTGTAGTGCTGTTTCATACAAATCACTGTAAGTACAGGTAGTGAGTGATATTAGACACTGAAAAGTTGTAGACACTGAAAAGTTTTCTGGTTACATTAGGTTTTCTGATTATTTATTAGGTCTAAAAGATTAGAACTGCGGTAGCTTTTCTCGCAGCTACAGTAGGATTGCCAACAAACTGGCCAGGAATTTATTGAGTTGACGAAACTGACCAGTCCACGAAACTGACCAGTTGACGAAACTTACCAGTTGGCGAAACTCACCTTTAGAAAGGAGGTCAATTGTCGGCGAAACTCACCGGTCGGCGAAACTGACCAGTCAACGAAACTGATCGGTCGACGAAAGTGATCAGCACTAGGGAACGACCGGAACCGGATTTTTGGGTCCGATCGGAATCGGAATCGGAACTCAATTACAGTTCCGAATCGGAATTTTTCGGAATCGGAACTTTCTTGAAAATCGGCTTAAAATTTTGAAATAACCTGTTTTTGGCAAAGAAACAGTGTTTACGCAACCATCCCTTACAATTCCATGCAAACATCCAGTACAAATCACCATGTCAAACGATGACAATGCATTAAAATCGCCAAACATCAATAGGTAAAATTCAATGCGCATAAATTATACTTTAAAAACAATAATTTTTCAACGTTTTCAGTAGAGTGTGAACTGGTATTGGGTAGTGGGTGCATCGGGGGTGTTTTCCAGGTTTGGTATTGGTTTTTTTATGCCGCAACGCCCAATACTAATTAGCACCTACTAAAATCGCTGTTGAACTGAGAAACTGAACTGAAAAAAATCGAAAAGATTGACCGATGATTACAGTAGGTGTAGAAAACCGTTTTTGCGTTAATAAACTAAAGGTTAAGAATGTCTTATACTGTCCGCTTTTCTAATTAGTGCACCAGTAATTAGCGCAATTTCTCAGCTCTTATCTAAGATAAGCGTTTGTAATTCAATTGAAATTTGTCATTTTAGTGAAACAGAATGTATTGGTACTGTACCCAGGGGGTGCGGTCTGGCACACCCCTTTCCGATGGAGTAAGAACAAAAAATCTGCGAAAATACGAAACACTGTAATACAGTTGATCATGTACGGACTAAAACTGTTAATTTTTGCTTATTTTACCCTCTAGAAGGCTTCTAAATCTTTCTTAAAGACTAATTTTTCAAAATATCTTTCCCTAGTTGGACAATGGCCCAACCAAGCCTCTTCGAAATTTTAATCCCTGTGAAAGAAAACCTCTGTACACCACTGGAATCAACCTTTTCACTGAAATGCAATTTTTGGCTCAGTTATGCAAGTATCGGGTATTGGGGTCTCAGGTATCGGTATTGGGTATTGGGACTTTCAGGTATTATTGTTCGCACTCTATTTTTCAGGCTTCAAGTGACTTCTGTTGCTTTCAAAATGTGTTTTTTGCCACTTTAAACGTCCGTTCACTTTATTTTGATCAAAATCTTTGAGGCGTTTGAAGACTGCCGAGTTCTTCAGACTCAGGTGCTTCCACAACGGAGTAGTGCTAACTTTTATTTTTTACTTAGTGGTATTAGAGTAGGTTATGGATTACTAAACTATGCAGATTGTCGATTGCACAGCAAAGAAGACATGCAATAGTACGCATAGAATTGGTGTTTGATTTCCTAAAAATTTAGCCAAAGTTCCGAAAAATTCCGAGGCCTCTGAGTTCGGAATCGGAATTGCCAGTTCCGATCGGAATCGGAATCGGAATTCCGGTCGTTCCCTAATCAGCACCCGGCTTTTGCATAGCAAAATTCCCTGACCTTTCCCTGACTTTTCTATGACCAAAGTAAAAATTCCCTGACCAAACAGGGTGAGGAAAATGCAACCAATCTCAGCAAACTTTAAAAAACTGGCTTGTAAAACGCATTTAAACGGTACTCAGAGGGTAAATTTCCAGTTTAAGTAGTAGTATATATAGTCAGAAGACCGATCTTCAAAAGGGTATTCTGTAAAGTTCTGACACGACCATTTGACGGCAAGATGTTTCTGCTACTATCAAATTTTTCCCTGACTGGACACCAAATTCCCTGACTTTTCTATGACTGCCTGACTTTCCAGGTCCCGCACGAACCCTGTGTATGGTAACAGGTGGGGCTGGCGGTCTGCCGCCACCTGAAATAGGCCAGTGAAAAGTGAAAAAGTGTGATCAAACCATGTACACATAGTTAAGATAATGTCCAGAAAACGTCAAACCAATTAAACTTCCTTTTGGCAATAGCTAGACAAGAATGAAAGCACTGTTGTATTAATTCAGTAAGCTTAGTTTGTATATGGAAAATAAAAATACCCAAATTTTGGCACTAAAAATTCAAGTAGAGCAACATTGATGGCGATTAGATGCAGAAATTAGTGGCGAATCGAATCGTGTAGAAGATTTTGAAGTGCGCCTCTCGGTTCATGAGTTATGGCCGAAAACCGTTGATCTACAGTTGACCACATCCGATCCGATGTGCGGGGGGGCCTTTACGGCCCTACGCTCAGACCTTGCGATCCATTGCGCAACCCCCGTAGTTTCGTCATCTCGGACGTTTCCCTTCTATCACTGCCAGCCACTCTAGCCATGCTGTTGGACGCCAGTTACTAAGAAAGTCCCTGGCGTGTTGACGTCATGGTGATGTCGGCTCCCAACGTCCGCTAGGTCCGCCCCTGGTTCCAGAGAGAGGCCCCCCTGCCTAGTCGGTTTCCGTGGACAACTCCTGACGTCATTGCTCTTTCTCCAAGTTGGCATGCTGTAGGAGCGGCTTCGGTGCTGTGGCAGATCCAGTTGGTTCCCATTTTATCTACTCGCTGTAACCAGCTTTCGGTGGCCTGGGTGGAGCGTTGTGCCGACGACCAACTCTTTGCAGCAAGAAACTTGCCACGCCGAGAGGATGAACCACTACAACCACTAGGGATGCAGCGGCCGCCGTGACTCAGAGGCAGCGAGCTACCCACTGAGCCACCGACGCGGCAATTTTACTGTCCTTTCACTACACCAACAGCATACTGTAGATACCATTCTGCTGCTGGAAAATTGAATTTAGATTTGGGGGGATTTTTTAGGGGGATTTGGTATTTTTGTGGATTTTGGGGGGATTTTTTTCGTGATTTAGGGGGATTTGACTCTCTGGACCTGGCTACACTGCTGCCTCCTATACTTCGATTTGGTGCTTTTGGTGGTCTGCTGCACCAGTGTCAGATTACATTTGGCCTGTTGGTGGACCACATTCTGTGAGTGTGTACCATAAAATGCAAAATAGCGAAAAAGGGGTACATTCCGATTTTCAAATTAATGGGTTAATTCGATGCTAAATACGGTTAGTTTTCCAAACAGCAAATAAAATTCTGTGGCATCGCACGTATAAGCCACAAATAATCAAAAACCTAAGCTAATGATTGCCATGTCAACTAAGAAAAAAATGTAGATCCAACTTTTTTCTCTAAAGTTTCAAGCAGAGTCAAACAATAACAGTTTATCTAGTATCACATAGTGGCCATGCGGCCTAAACCACTACACCAACTGTGCCGGCCGGCAACGCATGTGTAAGCCACATAATAATCAAAAACCTAAACTAATGATTGCTAATATCAACAAAGGAAAATAAGTAGATCAAACTTTTTTCACTAAACGTTCAAGTAGAGTCTAACAATAACAGTGCATCTGAAGCAGAAATTGATGGCGAATCGAATGGTGTATTCGATTTTGATGTGCGCCTCTCGGTTCATGAGTTATGGCCGAAAACCGTTGATCGACAGTTGGTGGATTTGAGTGAGTGGGCACCATAAAATGCAAAATAGCGAAAAAGGGGTACATTCCGATTTTCAAATTAAGGTGTTAATTCGATGCTAAATAGAGTTAGTTTCTAAAACAACAAATAAAATTCTGTGGCCTTTCAGGTTTAGACCATGAAATCGGTCAAAAACCGAAAAATTTGTGTTTATGAAAGTATAAATTCAAAATTTTTGGGTCAAAAATTGATTGAATAAAATAAGTTTATAGTTTATCTGATGCAGAATTTGCTGAGCAATTCAATGGTGTGCTTAGTTTTACAAAATGTTGTTTCGTTCAGAAGTTATGGTCGGAAAACCATTTTTGGCGTTTTCCCATCGTTTTTCAAAAGAGGGAGCGAAATTGAAAAATTCAAATGTGGTTTCTTACTACGTGAGAGAAGGGCTATCCAACGATATATAAAGTTCAAAGATCCAACAAAGTTGGGGCAACTGTACCTATGGGCTCATGAAAAAGTCGGTTATTACAGAAAACCAGTCTTAATTTTTCAAAATTTTCCCGAGCTTGTTGGTCAGAATCCCAACCAGTCCTCCTCATACTGATTGATTGATTGATTGTAGGGGGCGGGATAGGAATGCCCCTAGCGTTAGGCCACCCATGGGCCCATCACGCAAACCCCATAGAAGTCATAGAACTTAATGGTGAGCTAGAGGTCAGGGAATCTCCTAGATTCTTTAATGAATCTCAGGAGTTCTCTGAGCTCACAACTTCTAATATCCTCAGGTGACATAATGTCACCCCCTAGGGTACGCCTTCCAATTGCAACTAAAGCAAAGCATTGTCCTAGAAAGTGAAAGGCGGTTTCTTCTTCTTCCGCACAAAGCGCACAGAGAGAGTCCGCCGCCACTCAATGGTCCTTAGGTGCTTATTAAGTCCACAATGGCCAGTAAGCACACCTACCACTATTCTTAAAACTTTGTGAGGAAGTTGCAAGAGCTTATGTCTGGTCCTTAGACTTGGGCCATCAATAAGCATCTTGGCCAGCCTGCAATTATCCAATGACCGCCAGTATGTATAGTGCTGGCGACCGGTCCAATTAGTGAGCGCCCTCTTAAACACCTGAACAGAGTTGCCAACGGCAGGTTCCGGTCCCACGAATGAGGTCCGAGCACCATCCCGAGCCAGTCGGTCTGCTTGCTCATTATCCTCAATACCCGAGTGACCTGGAACCCATATCAATTTCACCACTTTTCCAGTGGCTAAAACCTCCAGTGCTTCGAGGCACTCAGCAACTAGTTCTGAAGAAATTCTATGAGCAGATAGTGCTCTCAGTGCTGCCTGACTATCAGAGAATATGCATATCTCTGAGCCTTGAAAACTTCGAACAGCATCACTGCAGACACATGCCAGAATGGCATAGATCTCTGCATGGAATACAGTTGCAAACTGACCAAGAGGAATTGACATATTGCTGTCAAATTCCTTGTCTTGACCCAAGTATACTCCAGCCCCCGCTGAGTTGTTCAGAACTTAACCATCTGTAAAACAGCTCAGGCTGTCAGCTGATATGTCTGTAGCTAGGCCGTCACTACACCTGCCGACACGGTCTTTTGGGTAAAACTTCAATACCCACAGAGGGAAGGAACACCGCAGACATGGCCACGCCTCAAGCAGCAGGAGAAGCTGACGCTACCACTCAAGCAACACAGAGCCGCACATCGTTGACGCCGATGGTGGACGTGTCAACATTCACGCAACTTGTGAGCACCAAACGCAGAGCCGAGAAAGATGTTGCCATTCTTGCTGCGCTAAGCCAGACAGGAGCGAGCGATTGCCAATCCAGCAACACTGCCAGCTATTCCTGTGCTAGCCAGGAGAAGGAACACTACAAACGAGCCTGCAACGTGCCAAGAAGTGAATGGAAAGACCAGTTTGGGAGCACAGATGGAAGAACCCAAGGCAAGGAACTCTCTCCTCTCAGCTGGCACCGGTTTACGCAACGCCGGTTTTCTGCTGCCTGTCAGGAAACCAAGGCCCGACCCGTTCCTGAGGTGCGCCGTTCCCAGCATCGATTTCGCAGAAAAGGAGCGCCACCCAGTTGGATGCCAGTTGCCACAGCACCCTGGGTACAATGGATCTCTTGCCGTCCCCAAGAGCTTCTGACACCTACTGTGCAAATGCGAAAAAGCTGGAGGGCGGACCACCATTCAGCAGCATTGCGAAGTTAAGGGTCGATGGCCAGATCGCAGACATTATCAAATCTCTCTGGTGCATCCCTCAGGCAAGGTTGGAGCAGATGGGAAGTACAGCCATCAATGCTCACCGTGTGTCGGGAAAACCCGAAGATCAACAGCATCCTCACTGAAGAAGAAAGAGGGTGGTTGATATGAATGTAGCTTGTCACTCAGCCACAGCTCTTTTGTATATGTGCGTAGGAGCATAGGACGTGTGATACAGTGTAGTGGCCCGCCTCCCACTGCATGTTAATTATGCTGCCAGTTTAGGTTCATTTCTGCAGTATGACCCAGAGGGCTCCTTATCTCTCGTCAGTGCATGCGTGCAGCGGGGCCTATGTCGGCCGACCTACGATTAGCCACCTTTATTTATTAGTCTGTTCAGTGGTGATAAAAGTTGTTGTTGACTTTGCTGATGGCAAGCCGCTCCAACAATGATCCCCAGACATACTATCAAATACAGTGGGTTCTGGTGTCTTCCAGTGATCCCGTGGAGGGATCAAAACCTGGAAAGGCTTTTTAAAAGAGTGTCTAGGGACCATATTGTCATTCCGGTAACCAAGCACAGGTACCTGATTCAGGGCCCTGACCTTGGCCGCCAAATGTCCAACTTGTTGCCCACTTCTTACCGATTTGGCTCAAATTTTCAGCAAAAATTAACAACGTTGTTGGCTAAGTATACTGGTGCCAAAATTCCAACGGAAAAAAATTTCTTGAATGGAAAAGTGAAAATCATAGTGGTCTGTGGATCGGTTAGATAGTTGCAGCAATGATCGGGCGGATATTTGGTCATAACATATTCAGACGGCAGCCCTCTGGCTTAAGGGGCACTAAAATTGGGGAATTTTAAAACATGATCGAAAATCCCATAGTTAAGAAATCTGTACATTCTGAAACCAAAGCACTGAATCAGTGGTTAATCAACACAGGTTGTAGCAGGAAGTTCGACAAATGAATGAACCTGATATTTAAACCTGTTCCACGTCATAGAAAGCTTCTCCACAGTGTTTTCAGAAAATCGAAAATCTTCTGAATTGTCATTTCACCGGTTTTACGAAGAAAAGTCACATTTTGTCATGTTTTTAAAATTCCCCAATTTTAGTGCCCCTTAAACCAGAGGGCTGCCGTCTGAATATGTTATGACCAAATATCCGCCCGATCATTTCTGCAACTATCTTAGCGATAGCCATAATTACGCGGGAAATTTGAATTTACACAGACCAGTATGATTTTCACTTTTCCGATCAAAAAATTTTTTCCGTTGGAATTTTGGCACCAAACTTCCAGAATAGTCAGCCAACCATGTTGTAAAATTTTGCTGAAAATTTGAGCGAAATCGGTAAAGAAGTGACCGAGAACGAAACGTTTGAGTGAAGGCCGAAAAAGCGATGGGACATTTTTTTATCTATACTGTATGTAGTTTGTAGTTAGTACTTTGTAGTATTACGAATTAGGTCTAGTCGTGGCAGCCAAAACCAAATCCGTTCAGCTCTAAAAAACTTCAGTTTTGGCTGTCGGGAAGCGGTTCACGACAGTCATTCAACTCAATTTAATTCATGACAGCCAAGTCTTTTTTGCTGTTGTGAAGCCACTATAGTGGTAGGTACGTTGCAAGGGGTTAACATAAAGTAAAGATATGAGGGATTGCACGAAAACAGCTTTTACTATTGCAACGTTTGGCCTCATATGACGGCCATTATCAGGCAGAATGGCAAGCTGGCTAAGATAAGTTGAGAGGCAAGAATTAAACAGTAAAAACATAACATACCATGAATCCATACATGTAACAGGTCATCCGCCGAAGGGGGAGGGGGTTGGGGGGTCTGGCGCCGGCCGGGGGGTCTGAGCCAAAATTTTGGGAGGGGGTTGCGCACTAAAAAACGCTTAAAATAGAAAAAATCGCAATTTTTTGGCTGAAAATCGTCAAAAATCGCTAATTTGGGCTGAAATACAGCTAAAAAGTACTGTTTTACAGGCGATTTTTGCAATTTTTGTGTCCGAAATTGTAAAAAAAATTGCAATAATTTGCTCAAAAATTACTTGCCAGAAAATAGGAGGCGGGTCCCTATCCGGGGGGGGGGTCTGGCCTAAGTCGGGTGGGGGCAGACCCCCAGAGCCCCCTGTTACATGTATGCATGAATCGCATCATTGGAAAATTCTACACCAAGAATTTGACAACTGGAGGGAAAGTCTATCATTGATGGCTGTTTGATGATGATGGCTAGTTTTCTACTGAAGCAAAATCTACAGTCAATCGCAATGACAGAGCTAATAAAAGTGCGGAAGTTTGTGCTTTACGAGAAAGAGAAATCATAATAACGGCGGACCATAATCGATGTCGTTACCATCCTCCGTCATAATAGTCGTTGTAGTCGGTAACAGGTCCTATGTTACCATCATCGTCGTTGTCGGTAAAATATCCTCTGTCATCATCGTTGTCGTCGATTGTGACGTCAATACTCTCTGAAAACAATCTGCAATATTTTACATCACAGATAAACTGTTATGGTTGATTTGACAGATTTGATCTGTTGTACAGGGTGGGCCATTTATCTATTCCCAGTTTCATTAGGACATAACTTTTTCCTACACAGACCGATTTTGCTGAAATTTTGTACAGATACACCCTGATACTTCAAGTTTTTCCTGTTAAAATTTTAGCGCGTTCTGACATGAAATGTCTGAATAACATTAAACTTTTCAAAAGTTCGTTATTGCACTGTGAATTATACTCGTAGTACAGAACGAGGCTGGCGATGGCTGCAGGATGGGGCGCCTCCCCACTGGGGCCTGGCGATGCGTGCATGGCTCAACGAGTGGTTCCCAAACCGCTGGATGGGCCGCGGATCCCCCAACATGCCCTGTCCACCACGCAGCCCGGACTTAACGCCCTGCGACTTTTTCTTATGGGGCTTTATCAAGTCAAAAGTCTATGCCACGCGACCGGCTGACATTCCGGAGATTAGATTAAGAGCGCATTAGGATGGCCTATGAAGAGATTACGGTCGAGATGCGGCAGAAGACTATGCTGGAGTACCGACTGAGGCTGGAGAAAGTGATCGAAAAAAGTGGCGGCTACGTGGAGACGCATAACTAGCGACCAGAGTGAAGGATTAATTTTAAATTTTAACTGTAAAAATTTGAAGTGTTAAGACATTTGTATGTAAAATTTTAATAAAATCGATCTGACTGGAAAAACAGTTATGGTTATATGAAACCGGGAATACATAAATGGCCCACCCTGTATATCAAAGTTTTTCATATCGCTCTGTTCTGTTTGAAAGATAATTTAGTGGATCTGTAATAACAGGACCGCTTACAGATATTCTGTAGCAGGGTGTTACAGAAAATCTGTAAAAAGTAATTACAGAATTACATGATACTTTATATTTCAGATTTTCAGCAATTTACCACAGTTCTCTAACTTCTCTTCATAACTCAAATTGAAATTCATATAATTCTACAGTGTACTACTTAGTGATGTATGAGCAAGCAATCATTGAGCCGTTTATCCAGTTTTCTACTAGAAATCTTGTTCTACTAGAAAGCAATTCGCTATCTTTCTTGTTAACTGACTAATTTTTTCTTCTTTTTCTCTGCATGTTTACGTGTTTCAAACATAGGCACGAGTTGCGTCAAAACTGTTAGCAGGCCAATATTTTATGCGAATGCGTGCTCCTGAATTAGTTCTCAAATTTCTGCATTATCACGCAGTCAGAACTTCTCGACTTGCATCCAGACGATTACGTACAGTATACAGTAGTTCGATTCAGCCCAGTCTTTTAGTTAGCTGACACTGTGCGCTTTCTCCGTTGAATAAGGGCCCACCTTCTCAGGGAAAAACACGCATTCCAATGCTTGTTGCCAACGATTTTCGGCGCCACCCAGAGCCTTGCCTGCCTTTATGACTCATTCTGACTGCTTGCATTCGTAAAGCTGCTATCTGTTATTTGAAGCAACTGTCTACATCAAAAGCGCGTGCGTTCCTCTATCTGCTCTCGCAACCTTGGCCATTTGTTGTCCTGTCTGACCCTCCAGAAAGAGTCTACTAGAAAGCAATGGAGGGGAACAGGATTTTGGTCTACCATTTGTTTGACAAAGATGATACTGAACGTGGTGGACTTGCCCAACTTGCTGGTTTGCAATTTTGCAGCTATTTTTTAATTTTCCTTCGTAGGATTTGTTAGTATTTTGACTCTATGTGAATCTGTTTATCGAGTTTATGTGACTCTGTTTTGTGTTTTAGGCTTCTGAAGATGCAGCGCGTTTATATAAAGTTTGTCTGCTATACTCGGTCCGCTGATTCTGAACAAGTTTTATCTCTCTCATTAATGGCTACCCAACAGTGGGAAAACACGTTTAACTGTAATCATGGAACAACGCACCAAATAATATGAAAATGCCCAACAAATAAATGAGATCACGTGAAATGCGGCATCAAACGTCAGCAGATGTCGGACCGGGAGATGGGCATGACGCATCTGCAAAAGTGAATGGACCGGGTTCGTGATTGCTTGGCTGTGCAAGCACGGAAGTGAAGTAGCAGTTGGACTGGAGTGAGTGGGGTAGCTAAGTGAAAGATTTCCTGTGGTTACAGTACAGGTGGAGGGAAGAGGAAATGGCCAAACAACTGGCCTGAGATAATCGCAAGTAGCGGTCAGAGGACCGAGTGGAACGAATCCATGGTAGCTGCACCATGGAAGACTGGTTGAAGCCCTTGGAACCGGCAGCGGCAGTGTTGCGCGATCTGAATCTGCTCGACTGCAAGGAGCGGAACTACTGAAGCTGCTTTGCGGCTTTCTTGGCGCAATGCTCCTCTTCAGGCGAGTCAAAGACAGGGTTCTGTTCAAGTTCCTTGACAAGGCGCCAACCAAAGGGGTTGCTTCGATCATCGGCGATTCTGACGTTGTGCAATTCCCGATCGACGGTGCTGACAATGGCTTGCAGGATGCTGTTGAAGTCTGAGTCATTGCAGTCAAATTTGGAGAGCTGCTCAAGTTGGAGAAGATGTTTGCGGCCGAACTCATAGCGGTCGCGATTGCTAGTGAAACGGAAGTTGGGGAAAAAGTGGATGTCTGGGAATCGCTTGAGGGAACGCTGGACTTGAGAGGAGAAGGTGAACGCCACCAGCGAACAGTCAGTTTCAGCCGTTTGGAAGGCGGTGGGACAGGAGACAACCGCCATCGCACCATCACAGACTGCCGACGATAAGGGCTCTCGAACAGATTGTTGGTTGGCGGCTAATTGGGATCGCAATGCAGCTGTGAGAGCTCTTTCTTCTTCCAAAGCACGGAGGACTGACTGGAACTCATCAGAAGAAGGTTGAGGAGAACCCGCGGGTTCGGTAGAAGCCATACAGAGAAGACTGATGAATCACCAACTCAAGGCTAACAGAGAAACCAGTATCGAGAGAAAGCATGAAGCGGGAATGACGGCCACTCCGTTAAACAGAGCGGGGTGGACTAAGCCACGCCGCCAAGGAAGGCGATTGGTCGCTGAGCGCAGTTATCGGCGATATTTTTTGGCCAAAAAAGCATGCAATCACCGATTTATTTCAATTTTTCTCATAGCGAACAACTAATTATGTCAACCTGATATGAAAGAAGGAAAAACCTGTTTTCAAAGAGAAAAATATAGATGAGTTTTCTCAAAAATTGGGAAGGGATGACATCTGAAATGGAAATATTGAATTACACTACATTTTATACTACAAAATCAGAAATTATACTACATTTTTATGCTACATACTACAGCCGATTTTTCGAGACTTTTCGAAGGTCAATTATACTACAGGTAGTATTATTATACTACACCTGGCAACACTGGCGCGCGCGGTCAGGCCACTGCAATCTCGGCCTCAAATAGTCGATATGCTCCGCAAAGAAAATAGAGCACCAAAAATACGTGTAAGGACGCAGTTCTTCCTCAAAGAAAGCCGAAACATCTTCCCTTTTACACAACGAACACACACGAAACATCTTGCAAAAAAGGACATAAATGTAAATATGTTACACGCTAGTATTAAGGATGTTTAATCTCAACAAAATGGATCTTTCTGGCAAAAATTGGGAACACATAACACTTACAAAAACGCATGAAAAATGTAAGACCGAATTTTAGTGAAAGATCTGTTTAAGATCTAATATTTAAGATCTACCACAGTCTTACTGACGGTCCTAAATTCTTTTTTAAGCCCACGATTAATAGGTTAGATCTGCCACTTTTGTGGCAAGCCTCCACGCAATGTGCTAACCAGCTGTCTCCAACTTTTACATAGACTTTTACATACATTTTCCTAGTTCACCATCTTTTAACAGCAAAAATACAACAATTTTTAAAAAATTGGAAAAATAATTAAAAAAATACATAATTGAAATTTTCCGGGATTCAATAATTTAAGTGAAAATATAATTGTAACTGAAAATAATGGAAAACAATTTCAATTACTTTAATTTAATTGAAATTAAAATTTGAGTCCATAATTTCATTGTAATTGAATTACATAATTTTACATCACTAAAGCCTATGCATATCAAAAAGAGCGGACTGGCGTTTTTTTGCGAATAACTCCTTATGGGTGTGTCGGAGGGCTTTTTGCCTCATAACCAAAGTGGTAGAGCGGGTCCGAGCTCGGTATGGTGAAAGCTAATCCGCGCAACGTTCCCTCGTAATGCTAAGTTGTGCAACTAAAAAATAAGCTTTGTCTGTAGTTGGGATGAACGCGTGTTTTTCAGTGAATTAGAATCTACAGGGTGTGCCATAAAAAACAACCCAGCAGATTTTTTGCTGTAGCAACCGCAAAGCTCAACCGATTTGAATGAATCCTTTTTTAGCTGAAAGATAAATAAATTCTTGAAAGTTTGATGCAACGTTTATTAAGATAGGCTGCTTTGTTCCTGAGATATTTGTCCTCAAATTCAAAACAGAGATTTTGGCAATGAACAAGAGTAATAAAGAACAACCCATCAGATTTTTTACTTTTCCAACCATGAATCTCAACCGATTTGAATGAATCCTTTTTTTAAATGAAAGACTGATAAATTCGTCAAAGATTGGTGCAATTTTTATTGAGATTCACAGTTTACTTCTTGAGATATTTGCCTTTTAAGTCGAAACAGATTTTAGCAAAGAACAAGAGCGATTCCGTTGCATTTCACAATAAAGCAGATTCCTACTGCTGGGGCTAATGATACTTTAGTGTTGAAGTAAACCGAGTTTCTGTGTCACCAGTAAAGCCTCCAATAGCCCTTAGCAGTAGCAGGAATCCGTTTTATTATGAAGTGCAAAATAATAAAAAATCCCTCTTTGTTCACTGCCAAAATCACTGTTTTGATTTTGAGAGCCAATATCTCCGGAACTAAGCAGAGTACATTAATGAAAATTTCAGCGGTCTTTTAATTGTCATTGCCAACCGAGATCGGGCAGACATGTTAAGTGGGGGGTCGGCGAAATCGGCCGGCATGGTGTGCGTTGGACATCCCTATGGCCCCAAAGTAAAACCCTAAAACAGTTCCGTCCAACTCCCTCTGGGTAGCCTGCAATGGAGCATCCATGGTTCTCTCTGATGGGGCCATTTTCCATAGTAAAACTCCAAACCACCCCTAACGGAAATGGGCGTTTCTCAGGGGGCCGAGTTAGCTGAGACACGTGCTAGCCAGCGTTCGAAAGCTCACATCATGGGCTTTCAGAATCTGTAATAAAATTTATGGTGATTTTTGTTGTATCAAAAATAATCGATCGCAAAATATCGATTGATCACGATTTTATCAGTTTTCAGCATCTGACTAAAGTAGCTACAAAGAAAAATGGGATGACCAAATTGAGGTTTTCTGGTACGCCAAATTCATTGGCGACGCCCATTTACAGCTACGATCACTTGATCAATCGATAATCGATATTCGATCATAATGTCAGTGGTTTTCGGGTATGCCGATGTCAACTATTATGTCGGTTTAGAGCAGGGGTTTAGAGGTATCATCGCGTTGTAGTTCGATAATCGATATCGATTGATTATCGATTTTTTTCTGTGCAAATGATCGAACCACACAGGCTATGTTTTTAGTGGTTTTTGGGCATTCCGATTTCAACCATGATGTCGTTTTAGAGCTATCATCACAGTATAGTTCGATTATCAATATCGATTGATTGTCAAGTATCGATTTTTTTGTGGAATAGGTGAAATAATACAACTTCTGCCTTATGCGTTTTCTTCTATTACTTGTTGTAGCTAAGCTGGTGTCCGTTTACCCATAGTGAATGCATCAATCAATATATGGGCATTTTGAATATTCCAACTGTGTTTAGAATAACTGGACTCCAATAGGAAAAAATTAGGTTCGGGAAGTATATCGAAGGGCGCATACATAAAATGGGTTTTGGTGCAGAACACAAAGAGAAAGCAAGACTTCAGAACAATCTATTCTAAAATATTTGGACCATATACTACATGCTCCAAAGCAATCAGAGTTTTGTAGTACATAAAGCGTATGTACAAACTAGAAGGGGCCAGGAGCCTATAACGCTATTCTATATTGATAATCGAACTATACTGCAATGATAGCTCTAAACTGACATAATGGTTGAAATCGGCATGCCTGAAAACCACTAAAAACATAGCCTGTGTGTGTGGTTCGATCATTTGCACAGAAAAAAATCGATAATCAATCGATATTGATAATCGAACTAAACTGCAATGATAGCTCAAAAAATATCATGGTTGAAATCGGCATGCCCGAAAACCACTGATATTATAGCTTATGTGTTTTGTTTATTTGCACAGCAAAAAATCAATAATCAATCGATATCGATTATCGAATTAAAACGCGATGATAGCTCTAAACCGACATAATGGTTGAAATCGGCATGCCTGAAAACCAGTGAGATTATAGCTTATGTGTTTTGTTTATCTGCACAGCAAAAAATCGATAATCAATCGATATCGATTATCGAATTAAAACGCGATGATAGCTCTAAACCGACATCGTGGTTGAAATCAGCGTGCCCGAAAACCACTAACATCATAGCCTGTGTAGTTGGGTCATCTGCAGAGCAAAAAATCGATAATCGATCGAATATCGATCATCGATTGATCAAGTGATCGTAGCTGTAAATGGGCGTCGCCAATGAATTTGACGTACCAGAAAACCTCAATTTGGTCATCCCATTTTCCTTTGTAGCTACATGTACTTTAGACAGATGCTGAAAACTGATAAAATCGTGATCAATCGATATTTTGCGATCGATTATTTTTGATACAACAAAAATCACCATAAATTTTATTGCAGATTCTGAAAGCCCATGATGTGAGCTTTCGAACGCTGGCTAGCACGTGCCTCAACTAACTCGGCCCCCTGAGAAACGCCCATTTCCGTTAGGGGTGTTTTGGAGTTTTACTATGGAAAATGACCCCCATCAGAGAGAACCATGGATGGCCATTGCAGGCTACCCAGAGGGAGTTGGACGGAACTGTTTTAGGGTTTTACTTTGGTGCCATAGGGATGTCCAACGCACACCATGCCGGCCGATTCCGCCGACCCCCCACTTAACATGTCTGCCTGATGGCTGCCTGATTTCGGTTGGCAATGACAATTAAGGATTTATTTATCTTTCATTCAAAAAAGGATTCATTCAAATCGGTTGAGATTTGCGGTTGCTACAGTGAAAAATCTGCTGGGTTGTTTTTTTTTGGCACACCCTGTAGATACCTCAGGGATTTCAAAAAAGAATTCATATTGATTGTTTGTAGTCCAATGGTTCCAAAGTTACAGAGTCTTCAAGTTGACAATAAATGCTAAAAATGACCATTTTTTCAGATTTCTGGGGCTTGAAATAACTCGGGACCAACTCAACCGATTTGGTTGAACTTACTGTGGGAAACATATAATTGTTTTATGTATATGTTTTAAAACATAAATATGTTTGTTTTTGGGAAAACATATATGTTTATGTTTCTCAAAATGTTTGCATGTCAAATATGTTTTGTATTTATGTGTTCTGAGGTCAATATGTTTCTGGAAACATATACATTTTTTTGTTATAGGAATTCATGATTTCAAGACTTTTGGTTGCTGTTTGACTGTAAACTTTTCCAAAATCTGACTTTCACTTCAATTTATTGAATCTTAGTATGCTATCTAAATTGTTACAAACCGTTTTAAACTGGAAATTCAGAATCTCAAGCTTGAATTATCGAAAATTAAGACAAAATTTAAGTGAATAAGCGACTTTTACACAAATATGTTTTATGTTTAAAAATATGTGCATATTCAATTTTCAGAAACACATAACTATATGTGTTATTTATATGTTTGATGGGCGAAAAACATATATGTAAAGTTATATTAATATGTTTTAAAAATTTCGATATTTTCCCACTGTAGTTGAACTTCACATATATGGTGTAAAATTTAGTTTTACATCAATTGAGATAAACAAGAACCCGAGAAATTGACCCTGATACCGTAATCCCGGTTTTTTCCAAGATTAAGTCATTTGATTTTGTCTACTAGTACATTGTATGTAGTAGTTTTAGCCCTCCACTGTGGTTATGAATATGGTTTCTGGTATTCTGAATGGATTTCAAGCCCTTCTGAAGCCATTCGGGACCTGTTGTAGTATGTGGTCCTGGCATGAAAACAACTTTTTGTTTTCGTACTCGTACCAATCCGAATTAGGCATTTTGATTTTTGTATCAAGTAACGAATACGAAAATTAAAATTGGCAAATATTGATTTAAGGAATAGGAAATTAAAACGGATTTTTAAATTAAAATGTTCGTACCCATCCCTACTCATAGTTAAGCGTTCAATGTTTCAGAAAACCGGTCAAATTAGCAAAAAAATACCGTCATAATGTTCTTCACAGAGAGATTTTCCCTCCTTTATGAAATTCCAATATGAGCGCGACCTGCGCAGGACGGGTCCAGGGCCAAGGCACTTCTCTATGCAGCTTGCGCGACCACGAAGCATACTGAAGAAAGATATGTGAATTTTTGCTATCTGTAAAGGTGAACAGTTATACTCGCAAGTGGCATCTATCATTTCTTTATCAAAGTAATCCATGGCATCTATCATTTCTTTGTCAAAGTCATCCATTGTCCATGCCATTAGCACAGACGCCCCACCGATTTCGAATGGGTTCCTGTTGAGTATTTTGGCCAGGTGCGGCAGTTTGTTGATGTCAATATGATTAATGAGATTTTCGATGCAATATGACATGCATTGTTCCTTACCGAACTTGCTTGCTGGTCGTTCAAGTTCTTCTTCTGAAGAGGATGAGTCACCTGTAATGGAATTCACTAATTCACCAATCCACTACCATATACGGTACCAGTACCATACATGGTAGAAAATCTTAACAGAGTGGTACCATATAGGGCACCGGTACAGGTAAAAATGCCATACGATGTATGGTACCAACACAGTGGCCGAACGTCGGGGTACCATCATATATGGTACCGGTACTATACAGAGGTGCACAAAAAATGTCCTCTCCACTTTTTCGGGTTTACTAAAATCACTCTTTTTCACTCAATTCTCAACGAATTTGAACCAAATTTGGAAGGTAGTGTGCAATTAGTCCAGCTACCTGTGTTACAATTTGGGCGCGAAAATTCAAATTTTGGCGGGAAATTTAAACGAAAATACGAAAATCGTATGGTCTCATGAAAACGGCTCTTACTCCAGAAATGCAAAAGCTACGCCTCCGAAATCACTAGGTACCTCTTGTAGACCCAATACAGTGCAATTTTATGTAGAAGTTGCAAAACCTTCGCTCAAAGTACCCGCGAGAATCCGATTTTCAAAATTGGCAAAAAATCGGGATTTATCCATTTCCAAGGCTAACATTTTGAGGTTAACTAAAATTACCCGTTTTCAATCAATTCATTGCCAATCTGAACCACATTTGCAGAGCAGGTGCCCAATTAGTCTGGCTAACTGTGCCAGAATCTTGGCGCGAAAATTCAAATTTTGGCGGGAAATTTAAACGAATATGTAAATATCATAAAATGGTCTAATAAAACGGCACTTAGGAATACTGTAATTTTAATAGTGGAATTTTATTTTAATTTAATATTAATATAATAGAACTAGCTGACTTTAATTTTAATTTAATATTAATATAATAGTCCCCTGTTAGTTTTAATTTAGATTTAATATTAATACTATTAAATAACAATTTTAATAGTATTTTAATAGCATTTTAATAGTAGATTCTAAAATGAACTTAAAAAGTTTTGGACACACTTTAGCGAATTGGTGAAACAACATCGTTGGCTTGAAATTGCTATAGTGTGTAAGTTGAAAATTTAATCAGAGATCCAACTTAGAAGCATTTTTCTCTGTAAATTCATGACCATTCTTTTTAAAATGACCATGGCAAGTAATTTTTTGAGCAAATTTTTGCGATTTTCTGCAATTTCAGACCCAAAAATTGCCAAAATCGCTTGTAAAGCAGCACTTTTTAGCTGTATTCAGGGATGCCTACCATACCAAAATTGTACTAGTACTAAAATCAAACTTTGAATTTAGTACTAGTACCATACCAAACCAAATTCAAAACAGCTCCTTCTATACTATACCATAACATATAAAAATCAACCGCCTTTACCAGATAATTTTAGTACTAGAATTTTGATTTTGGTATGGCGTTTTCGTTTTAGTACTAGCTTGTTGGCTATATTCATAACACTTTTCAAATGCATCAAAATATATTCCCAATCCTTTCTGCATGTTTTGATTCTAAAAAACTCAAGAAAGGTGGATTGAGCATAATTTCCAAAGGCTTCTATGACATTACCACAGCAAACTACCACTACTGTACCAAATTCATACCAAAATCATACCAACCAAATTCAAACTGAATTAGCTAGTACTATACCATACCATATCGAATTCAAACCGCCAAGTTTATACTATACCATACCATATCAAATTCAAAGTTTGAATTCGGTAGGCATCCCTGGCTGTATTTCAGCCCAAATTAGCGGTTCTTGACGAAAAATTGCGATTTTTTACGATTTTTTAGCGTTTTTTAGTGCCCAACCCCCTCCCAAAATTTGGGCTCAGACCCCCCGGCGGCACCAGACCCACCAACGCCGTCCCCCTTCAGCAGATGACCTGTTAAGATATTCGAAATTGCATTCGAACAGAACCTAGGCATTAAAATTTGAAAGAAAATATTGATGCATAGTTATAGAGACATTTTGACAGGAAAAGACGGTTACATAGGTTATTGAGTAGATTAAGGTCATTTTGTCATTCATGCATATTACTGAGAAAAGTTCCACAGTTTCCAAGATTCGAGATTCAGAGGGCTGTCAACACCTTCAATTTTTATCATTTTCTGAGGTAAAATTGTGATTTAAATTCTAGTATTGCAGGTAACTCCTTCATTAGGTCAAACTATTAAAATGCTATTAAAATACTATTAAAAATAAATTTTAATATTCAGCCCCTCTTTGTATTTTTAATTTAATTTAATATAATAGTAGGCCCTCTATTTTAATATTAATATAGATTTAATACTATTAAAATGGCACTATTAATAATAGTCTAATTTTAATATTAATATATTAAAATAACAGTACTTAGGAACCATCGTTTAATTCACCGCGCGGCTCGCCATTAGGGTCTCACCCTTACAAATAGAGATTCGTGCTTAAGCCTCACCCAGGTCACTCGCGCTTTACAACTGAGCCTCACCCTTCGGCCTCCCCTCTTCGCTCACCCTTTAAACTAAACTAAATGAGCCTCGCGCCTCGCCTGGGCCACCCCAGCTGTCCAGCGCTTTGGAATTATGAATGGCTGCAGCAGCAAATGGCTATTAACACAACACCTTCAAAGTTGCGACAAAACAAAGCACCAGACGCTCCATCTGGCCGACACACTCAAGAAGCACTTGCAAACTTTCGTCAGACCTTCTTATCGCCTTTTGTGGAGCCGATCTCATTTGTGTTGCCGTTTGGCGAATATGACTTCTGATCTCAAGCTCTCTAATACTTGGCAGTATTCTAATAGACTCTGATGACGATCTGGATTTCTTACTCTACGGACCGAAAAACCCATTACCAAAGCCAAAGAGGTAAAACAACTGAGCTTAGCGAATCTACCACAATGTGGGCCAGTAATCTGTTAGGCATCGCTTGTTTTGCCCTATCTATTGTGCGATCTGGTCTCTTTAGTCAATAGGCAGCTTAACGTTAGGGGCCGTCCATAAACTACGACGTTCAAAAATTCAAAATTTTGCACCCCCACCCCCTCTGACGTTTACCGACGTTTTCATCATCACCCCCCCATAAAAATTACGTCGTTTGGGAGGACCCCCCCCCGAAATAAAATTTTCGAATTTTCGTTCAAAATCTGAAGCTGCTTTTCTGACTGCGTAATCACAAAAGAATAATATAAAAATTTATGCCTGTTCACACTATTTACCAGTTAGTTTCACCAATCTTTCAAGAATTTATTAAACTTTCAGTTAAAAAAGAGTTATTCAAATCGGTTGAGATTTGCGGTTGCCACAGTAAAAAATCTGCTGGGTTGTTTTAATCACTCTTGTTCATTGCCAAAATCAGTGTTTCAAATTTGAGGGCAAATATCTCGAGAACCAAGCAGAGCATCTTAACGAAAACTCTACCAATCGGTAATTTATTTGTCTTTCATTCAAAAAAGATTTATTCAAATCGGTTGGGCTTTACGGTTGCTACAGTAAAACATCTGCTGGGTTGTTTTTTTGCACACCCTGTACAAATCACGCTAACATACTGTACAGTATGTTGTACAACTACAAAAATGTGTCAAAAACCGTTTGACTTTCTCTGCATTCTTGCTTATTCTGCAATCGTCAAACCTTACCAAAAAGGCCAAAAATACGTCAACGTTTTGCATCAACCCCCCACCCCCCTCCGACGTTCTGCGATGTTTTTTGGGGTACCCCCACCCCCCTCTCTGAACGTCGTAGTTTATGGACGGCCCCTCAGGTAATCTGTTTATACATGCGTCAAGAGACTCTCAGGCAACAGCTGGCCTTCCAACAGACACAGGCCAAAGGGTGAGGCTAGAAGGGTGAGCTGGCCGCACGCTTTAAGCTAAATCGAAAGCGAGGCTCACCCTTTCATTTTCAGCTCGTGCTCGTGCTCCTGCCTTCAAAGGGTGAGGCGGCTTAGCGCGCAAATTCATTGCCAATCTGAATCACATTTGCAGAGCAGGTGTCCAATTAGTCTGGCTAACTGTGCCAGAATCTTGGCGCGAAAATTCAAATTTTGGCCGGAAATTTAAACGAATATGTAAATATCATAAAATGGTCTCATAAAACGGCTCTTACTCAAGAGGTACAAAAGCTACAATGTATTCTGGTGAAGTCATGGCCGCTTATAGACCGAATATAGTACAATTTTATGTAGCAGTTTTAAAACCCTCGCTCAAAGTACGCGCGAGAATCCGATTTTCAAATTTGACAAAAAATCGGGATTTATCATCATATCCAAAGCTAACATTTTGGGGTTCACTAAAGTTACCCGTTTTCAGTCAATTCTCTGTCAATATGAACCAAATTTATAGAGTAGGTGCTCAATGGGTCTGGCTAGCTGTGCCAGAATTCAAATTTAGGCGGTAAATTTAAACGAATATGTGAATATCATAAAATGGTCTCATAAAAACGGTTCTTACTCAAGAAATACAAAAGCTACGTTCGTGAAATCACAACTGCTTATAGAACCAATACAGTGCAATTGGATGCAGAAGTTTCAAAACCGTCAGTGTTTTGCAGCATGACAACGCTCCTGCCCACACCAGTAGGATCTGCCAGCAACAACGGAGCATTTTTTTCAGAAGTCTTGAAAAGGGAAAACAGTTAGCCAGACCCATTGGGCACCTACTCTATAAATTTGGTTCATATTGACAGAGAATTGACTGAAAACGGGTAATTTTAGTGAACCCCAAAATGTTAGCTTTGGAAATGAGACCAGATCGCACAATAGATAGGGCAAAACAAGCGATACCTAACAGATTACTGGCCCTCATTGTGGTAGATTCGCTAAGCTCAGTTGTTTTACCTCTTTGGCTTTGGTAATGGGTTTTTCGGTCCGTAGAGTAAGAAATCCAGATCGTCATCAGAGTCTATTAGAATACTGCCAAGTATTAGAGAGCTTGAGATCAGAAGTCATATTCGCCAAACGGCAACACAAATGAGATCGGCTCCACAAAAGGCGATAAGAAGGTCTGACGAAAGTTTGCAAGTGCTTCTTGAGTGTGTCGGCCAGATGGAGCGTCTGGTGCTTTGTTTTGTCGCAACTTTGAAGGTGTTGTGTTAATAGCCATTTGCTGCTGCCGCCATTCATAATTCCAAAGCGCTGGACAGGTGGGGTGGCCCAGGCGAGGCGCGAGGCTCATTTAGTTTAGTTTAAAGGGTGAGCGAAGAGGGGAGGCCGAAGGGTGAGGCTCAGTTGTAAAGCGCGAGTGACCTGGGTGAGGCTCAAGCGCGAATCTCTATTTGTAAGGGTGAGACCCTAATGGCGAGCCGCGCGGTGAATTAAACGATGGTTCCTAAGTGCCGTTTTATTAGACCATTTTATGATTTATTTATTTATTTATTTTATTTTGTCGCCCAAGCAAGACAACATATTAGTACAATGTAAACAAACAGCGCAGAAAGAGTGTTAGTGGGCAACAGGTGCACAATGTCTAAAAAGAACGGTGCACCTTTACTGAAACAGGAGGAAGCCCGAAAGATCCATTTTCTTTAGTTTCTCCGTGAAAATCGTCAAATTTCTATTCGTGATATTTACATATTCGTTTAAATTTCCCGCCAAAATTTGAATTTTCGCGCCAAGATTCTGGCACAGTTAGCCAGACTAATTGGGCACCTGCTCTGCAAATGTGGTTCAGATTGGCAATGAATTGATTGAAAACGGGTAATTTTAGTTAACCTCAAAATGTTAGCCTTGGAAATGGATAAATCCAACATTTTTTGCCAATTTTGAAAATCGGATTCTCGCGGGTTCTTTGAGCGAAGGTTTTGCAACTTCTACATAAAATTGCACTATATTGGGTCCATAAGCGGCCATGATTTCACCAGAATAGCTTTTGTATTTCTTGAGTAAGAGCCGTTTTTATGAGACCATATGGTTTTCGTGTTTTCGTTTAAATTTCTCGCCAAAATTTTAATTTTCGCGCCGAAACTGTAACACAGGTAGCCGGACTAATTGGACACCTACCCTCCATATTTGGTTCAAATTCGTTGAGAATTGAGTGAAAAAGAGTGATTTTAGTGAACCCGAAAAAGTGGAGAGGACATTTTTTGTGCACTACTGTATATGGTGACGGTGCCATAGGGGTGCCACTAGGCTACGTACCACCACCATTTATGGTGTCAATACCATAAACGGCGTTAAGTGCCAGACTGCATGGTAGCACGATTTTCGTCAAAGTGTGAGCCACCAATAAATTTTGCAGGTAATAATAACTTTGAAACGGCTAGTTGTTCAAGAAAGATCTATTTTTGTGTGAATTTATCGCAAGCTACAAATGTGTAGAATCGAGTTATGTGGCTAGAAAGAAAGCAGTCCTATTGCTGCCAAGTAAATTAGAAATAAATTAAGTTCGAAAATAATTTACTTGTGAACAGTGTTGCCAGGTCTGCAGACCAAAAAAACCCTAAATCAGAGAAAATATTCCCCCAGAAAACCCTAGACTTTTCAAAATACCCCCAAAAATCCCCTCAGATTTAAAATGTACTTTTAGAGCTGATGGAAGCTGAATTTCACATTCCAGCAGAAGATAGCTATATAGTGAGAAACAGAAAGAATTAAATTATATTTATTACATGTACAACTAAATTGTAAATTATAATTCTGTAACAAATCACTCAAAATACGATCAGACCAGGCATCAGACAGCAAAGAAAACTACAGAATTATGGATAAAATTTTCTAAAATTTTGTTTCAACTTATGACACGGTTTTAGCTTACTTCACGCTGATTCTAATATATATTTTTATATAATGCCGCGTACCCACGCAATATTTCTAATTTTTTTCACTGTTGCAAAATAATTTATAACGTAGAGTTTTGAAAGTTCCTCGTAAAAGTTCATCAGAATACAACATGTCAATCCTCGATTTTTTGGTCGACAGATCGATGAAATTACGTTTTTTCAAACAATGTGTTGAACTTTGATTCATCACTGGTAAAAAATAACATTCGATCATTAGTCCAAAGAAGACAATTCTCAAAAACCCCAAAACCCCCAAAAAATCCCCTAAATTTTAGCAAATTCCCCCAAAAAACCCCCAACCCCCAAAAAATTTCCAAATACCCCCAGATTTGTACCCCCAACCCCCAGATGAAATTTTCACCCCCAAATGGTGGCAAAATACCCCCAGATTTGGGGGTAAAACCCCCAACCTGACAACCCTGCTTGCGAATAGTAAATTGATTCATGATTGGCAAGTTAATTAAAATAGAATTAAACGTCTACCAAAAACGGTGAAACAAGTAAAAACTAAATTAAATTTGATTGAAAAGCTCAAAAAATGCTCTCGATTTACTACTAATTTACATTTAAGTTGCTTTAGTGGCCATTTGATCGGTCATAGTTTTTTCTGGATTACTTGATACATTGAAAGTTATATACTGTATCGTCTTTCCCTTAGTCAAAGGACATGCGAGACTTTAACAAAAACTTGGCTCTCAAAAGCTGCTTGGTGTGACTGATTTTGTGCTCTTTCTGTCTGCCTATTTGACCTAATACACTTTAGGCCAGAGCATTTTGCACAATTTTTTCAGGTAGGCCGAAAACTTGGAACGCGTTTTTCTCGTTTCATCTATTTATGGACTGAGGTATTTCTTTGTCTGAACCAGTGTTGTTCCCAGTACATTTACTGAGTAACAGTTACTCGGTACTTAGTTAATTTGAATTATTAAAGTAGGTATTTTTACTTACCGGTAAAAATTTTTCTTAATTTTACTTACTGAATACCGAGTTTCAATTTTAAATTGCTCAATTAGAAAAATATTCAGTAAACTCGGTACTCGGTAATTTACTGAGTTGTTTACTGAGTAAAAGCTTCTGCAATAGGTAGCTCGCCGCACCTGTGCAAGAAAATATACGGTTTTTCTTTCGCTAGTAAATCTGCTAACGACGGAAACACACAATTTTTCCAAATTTTTGCAGTTTTCACTGCTTGTTGCATAACCTATGCTTTCTTTGCGCGGCAGAATTGCAAACAGACTATCAGACACGAAGACTATAGAAGTACGACTAGACCTATTTCCTCAGAGAATTTCAATTTGTAGTCCTAGTTTGTACATTGTAGTTAAAAATTTTCGCGAAAATAATTTGTAGTCTTAGTTTGTACTTGTCAAATTCAGGTTCAAAAAATATGTACTAGTTTTAGTTTGTAGTAGTCAATCTACATGTATAGTCAGATTAGCGAACGTCAGAAATTCGATATTACTACAAATTTTTGCTACAATGTATATTGAATAAATCAGTCATCGAAATGCTTTGCAAAAATAATAACCGGAAGCCCGTTAATTGTTTCTTCTGTAAAAGAATCGCCTTTTCTAATAGATATTTGTAGAAACAAACAGACGGAATTCAAGGTTTGGCTCCTCATTAATTGGATAAACTGGGGAGTACCAAAATAGTCGGTTTTCCCATAATCATAGTTGTCCGGAACTGGAGCTCTACTACCAAATTTGGCTCCACCATTAACCCCCTTCAACACACCGGTGTTTCTAATTGTCGGGAAGTCGCGCGCTTCCCGACAGCTGTCGGGAAGATAAATTTTTCAGTTCCCGATTTTTTTGTTGTCGGGAAAGTTTTTGGCATAACAGCTTACTGACAGAAAACACTTCACAATAGCAATTTTTTGAGCTTACCGATAGTTTTTGGTAATTCCCAACAATTTAGGAAAATTTCCAGAAGCTTATCGGAAAGCTTCTAATAAAAAAAACAAAAAATAGCCAAAAAAGAGAGACTGTCGGACAACATTTTCGTTGTCGGGAACCAGGTTCCCGATAGTTGTTCGTTGTCGGGAAGCGCGTTTCTAAGAATTACGCCAAAACGCCAAATGGCGTAGGTATGTTGCATTGGGTTAATGGATGAAGCTGTTGTAGTACCCGAATCGGTATAATATTCATAATCAATTCGTGCTGCAATAAAAGGCACACTTAAGGCTTGCATATAACCGAATAAACGACTAACGTGCTACTGTGGTTGTACCAGTTGTTGTAGTAACCGAATCAATATGATAATCGTAATCAATTCGCGCTGCAATAAAGGAACGCTTAAGGCTTGCATATAACCGAATAAACGACTAACGTGCTACTGTGGTTGTACCAGTTGTTGTAGTAACCGAATCAATATGATAATCGTAATCAATTCGCGCTGCAATAAAGGAACGCTTAAGGCTTGCATATAACCGAATAAACGACTAACGTGCTACTGTGGTTGTACCAGTTGTTGTAGTAACCGAATCAATATGATAATCGTAATCAATTCGCGCTGCAATAAAGGAACGCTTAAGGCTTGCATATAACCGAATAAACGACTAACGTGCTACTGTGGTTGTACCAGTTGTTGTAGTAACCGAATCAATATGATAATCGTAATCAATTCGCGCTGCAATAAAGGAACGCTTAAGGCTTGCATATAACCGAATAAACGACTAACGTGCTACTGTGGTTGTACCAGTTGTTGTAGTAACCGAATCAATATGATAATCGTAATCAATTCGCGCTGCAATAAAGGAACGCTTAAGGCTTGCATATAACCGAATAAACGACTAACGTGCTACTGTGGTTGTACCAGTTGTTGTAGTAACCGAATCAATATGATAATCGTAATCAATTCGCGCTGCAATAAAGGAACGCTTAAGGCTTGCATATAACCGAATAAACGACTAACGTGCTACTGTGGTTGTACCAGTTGTTGTAGTAACCGAATCAATATGATAATCGTAATCAATTCGCGCTGCAATAAAGGAACGCTTAAGGCTTGCATATAACCGAATAAACGACTAACGTGCTACTGTGGTTGTACCAGTTGTTGTAGTAACCGAATCAATATGATAATCGTAATCAATTCGCGCTGCAATAAAGGAACGCTTAAGGCTTGCATATAACTAATAAACGACTAACTTGCAACTCTGGTTGTGCCAGTTGTTGTTTTCTCCAGTTCCAACCTTCTCTGAGTGTGGCCCGGAAGTAGCACAACCATCGATGTGAGCTCCGTGACAAAGTGATACTGCAAAGTGCAAATTATTTACGTTCTTACAAAATGCCATGAAGAAACTGCTACAAAACTCACTTTCAAACTAACACCAATAGCCTCAGTCCGCAGCTCTGAAGAGAGAGGTTCAGATGTTATTTTCGATCGGTACAATGACTGTTTGATTTTTTGATAGGCAAGCATGCGTTCCACGAATCTCCCCAATGCTTCTGCAGGAAGTGGAATATCGGTGGACCAGATGGGAACGGCGCCAGAACGGCATCACAACTGTTTCTGAGTGTCTCAAAAGCCTGTGGTGTGAGCGCGGTGTACGCCGTACACAATTTGACTACTTTCGTCTGAAGGGGACCTCCTGTCATCTGAAAGGGACCTTTTACTGTATACAGTAGTGACAAATAATTTCCACCCATTTTTTATCTTTACTCAAACGGTTCGTTAGCCCTTTGTGTTACACCTAAAATAAACATAAATGAACTGTATTTAGGCGTTTTGGACGTTTCCTGGAAAATAGAAATTATATGAAGCCACTGGTGTTCAAAATTTCGAACATATACATTGAATCAGTTAGTAGTTTGAGCATTTTAGAGATTTCTATCAGTAAGCTATAATGGTTGGATTTATACTTCTGCCATTCTGCTGGCACTGGTACAGTACTGGCACTCCACCACACCAGGCCAGTAAATCTAACTCAGGTGGTAGAACGGAATGTTGAATCTAACTCACACCACAGAGCAGCATGTTGAAACTAACATGCTAACTTGCGCGGTAGAGCAACATGTAGAATCTAACTTGCGCGGTAGAGCAGTGTGTTGAATCTAACTTGCCCAGTACTGCGGCATATTAAAACCAACTTGTGTTAGCAATTTGCGCAGTGAATGTCGCTAAGTAGTGCAAGAAACAGGTTTTTATAGGCACAAAAGAAACTGGTAGTAGGAGTGGATCAGGTATTTTTTGTACAAGGATGTACTTATTTTGTTTGGTTCATATAGAACTGGGTCAAATCTTTCATAGTCTTCCAGTAGTTCGTCCCATTGGCCCAAGATTTGATTCCGCCATCTAATAGAACTGAAGAGTCCCCTATTCTGAAATAGCTTGAGTCCCCTATAGTAGAATAGAACTGAAGAGTCCCTTATTCTGAAATAGCTTGAGTCCCCTATAGTAGAATAGAACTGAAGAGTCCCCTATTCTGAAATAGCTTGAGTCCCCTTTTGTAGAATAGAACTGAAGAGTCCCCTATTCTGAAACAGCTTGAGTCCCCTGTAGTAGAAAAGCGTTAATTAATGTTTTGTACGATGCGGGCGCCGATTTAATAGAGGTACGAAACGGAATTTGGCGGTGGGCGCCGAATCTGTTCGGATGGGTTGAGTGTTGTTGCTTTTAATCGGCCGCTCACGCGCTATGCAGTCTTTACACTGATCTCGAAGCAATGAAAACATTAAACATACCAATGAAATGAATCACAGAATCATTGACACTCCCAGACACAAAGATAAAAAGGTGACTAATAGAAAAAATCTTGTAGGGCTAGATGCAAGAGCAAATTAAGCGAATAATAAGAAACGCAAGTAAGAGAACCACAGCTCCTACATGCTCAATGCTCCATGATCTGTTCAAGCCAATGCCCCATTAAGAAGCCACCCAGGAGGTTACCCCAGTCTGTGGAATAGGTACCATGCGTTGCACCCCCTCTGTGTCCAACTATGCCCAGTTTATGCCCGGGCACAAAGGCAAGCTGTGCATCAAGCTTAAATACTGTCGAACCTCCACTACAGTCTACCTGACACTGTTCATCAAGTTTCTGAGTTGCCACATTGATTCTTTGAGTCTGCGCAATGCCTTGAGGAGAACACCGAGCTCCAAACTTTACTGAACCACATGTGATATGTGCCAATGTTTCAGAAACATCTGTTTGACACGTAAAGTCAAGTCTGACACCAGTTAAGCAGGAATAGCAACCAGTGAACGTGTGATAGATACCAGTTGTGTGTGTGATTGACATTGGAGGTTTTAGGGCACTACCGCTATGGCTGCAACGACAACAACGTCTCTTGCGCTGAACTGATGAAACACGCCAAACAACTGGGATTGACAGATGTAAAGTGCTATTTGTGTCCTGGTAGCCTGTGTAATAATCATGCTCCATAGTTAATAACTCACTCTGCCTCTATAAAAATATAGTTGTCTTATACTATCTGGAAACCACACAAACGTTTAGCAAAATTCAAGTGCTGGTGTCATTATACACTATAGATAAAAAAAATGTCCCATCGCTTTTTCGGCCTTCACTCAAACGTTTCGTTCTCAGTCACTTCTTTACCGATTTGGTTCAAATTTTCAGCAAAGATTAACGATATGATTGGCTAAATATTCTGCACGTTTGGTGCCAAAATTCCGACTTATACTGGTTTTATGACCCGAAAACTAGTAATGAGGGTGAATCACGCAAATTTAATTTTTTTCGGTAATACAAGGAGTACAGGCCTGAAACTTGCAGAAATGCTTGGTGTTGCCATTGGGCATAACATACTAAGCGGGCAGTCCCATAGCTCAAAGGGCACTAAAATTGCGGAATTTCAAAAATATGACTAAATATGACTTTTCTTCGTAAAACCGGCAAAATGACGATTCTAAAGATTTCCGATTTTCAAAAAACGCTGTACAGATGGTTTCTATCGTGTGGAACAGAGTTTAAATATCAGGTTCGTTTATTTGTCGAACGTCCTGCTACAATCTGTGTTGATTAACAACAGATTCAGTGCTTTGATTCTAGAAGGTGCGGATTTCTTAACTATGGGATTTTCACTCATGTTTTTGAAATTCCCCAATTTTAGTGCCGTTTGAGCTACAGGGCTGCCCGCTTAGTATGTTATGCCCAATGGCAACACCAATCATTCCTGCAAGTTTCAGACCTGTACTCCTTGTATTACCGAAAAAAATTAATTTGCGTGGACCACCCTCATTTCTAGTTTTCGGGCCATAAAACCAGTATGAGTCGGAATTTTGGCACGACACTTGTTGTACTTTAGCCAAAACAAACTTAATTTAAGAGTCAGTTCGCGAGAGAATCGACCCTTGTTCTTCACAGCTATGTGCAAGTCGAAAAATCGAACTCAGGCCTGGGACCTCCGGTTTGGGGAAGTTGTACCTAACGATGACTTGTGCTAAACCTGAAGAGCACAGCCCACTAGGTGCCCTGGTCCGGCAGAGCCAGCCCTCGGAAGCAGGGTGGGCAACCATCAAAATCGGACTGTCAATAGGTCATGTTTGACTGAGTGTCACTTGCGATCCAAAGCAGCTAGAACGTTGTGCTTGGTGCCAAACGAATCGTCATGACATTGGCTTTCGTTTGCCGCATAAGCAGTACTGTTTTGCTGTTTTGTTCTCTAACCACGACATCGAATGCTATGCCTCACCAGGCACCTACAGTTTAGATGGTGAACAGTGGCAAATTTCAAATGTTTGATTACGGCAAGAAAGATAATAAGCGAGTTTACGGTCAGGTAAAACTATAATTTAGTTTCTTTGTTTATTTTATTGTAACCCATAGGAAATACCACCTCTATACAACGTCGAGCGTTTGCAAGTGCCGACCTACCTATTTTGGGGACTCCTGGATACACTGGCCGATCCTAAGGATGTACAGCAGTATCTCATACCAAAGCTGAAGAACTGCTTGAGGGGCAGTTACAGTTTCGCTGACTACAATCACATTGATTTCCTTTACGGCATGAAAGCTACCTCTGAAGTCTACGATAACATTATATCGCTGATCAAAGCTGACTTGTGATTAATTAATTGAATTAACTTTTTTAAATGAAAGCGCTACTTTGCGTTGGTTCTGGTGTAATTGAATAGCAAACGAGCTTGATGAATGGCTTAGATTTTCATTTAAAGAGCTCAGCAGTACGTAGTTTGAATGTTGTAAGTGTCTCGAGTTGCTGGCGTTTTGCCTATTCTGTCTGATGTCTACTTCATGATGGTGCTTGTGATTCGCTCTCCTATTTGCACTCGACCTTCGAAGAATAAAATTTGATTTGATTTGAATTGAATGAAAGCAAAGCACGCCAATCCTTGGTGGCGGGCACGTTGTGTTTCTACGCGTCCGCGGGCGCGAAATCAATCTTTTCAAAGTCCTGCCTGGCTCGTTATTTCGTTTGAAGATCGTATAACAACAGAAGGTACTCAAAACTGTGGCGGTACTTTTGGCACACATATTTGATAGAGTGTATTTTTATGTAGAGAAAAAGAAGTTCTATCGACTCGTCAGCAATTAACTGAAGGTGAAGAGAATTGCTAATAATGTCATTTGAGACCGTCAGATTGATGCTGCGAATGCGAAGAAAGCCAGTCGGTTGCCGTTTACATTTTAGCCGATTCCCGGCCCATTCCCCCCACCTAGCGCTGCCGCGGCGGCTTACTGTAACATTGCTGCATGTGAAACAACACAAAGCGCGCGAAGTTTAAATGACTTCACAGAGAAGTGGTAATACAGTGGTGCCTCGTTAATGTGGCCACATCGGGACAAGGCCCAAATGGCCATATTATCGAAATGGCCATATTATCAGATCATAAATCACTATGGTTTTCATTGTAGGCGAAAGAATAGGTACACCAGCTAGCTGGCCATATAATCGAGGGAACCATATTAACGAGGGCCATATTAACGAGGCACCACTGTATAATATATAAGCACTAAAACAGAACAGCTTAAATCTCAAAGCAGTTGCAATTTTTATAAATACCGATACCCGGTATGCCAATTATTTTTTGAATACCTGCCTGCAAGTGCAAATATTCCTCCCCTTTGCTGTCATCAGATGCAACGGCAGCTCCAGTTTGGTTCCCATTTTCGTATTTACCGTCACCGACTTTTGGAGGCCTGGGTTGGGTCTGGGCCTGACAATTTTCCAAATATAAAAGTACCCCTAGAGACGCATCAGTGCAGGGTACGCTCCTGAGGGCCTGTTTTCCAAACATAAAAGTACCCCTAGGGGACGCATCATCGGTATAGGAACGCGCCAGAGGGCCTGTTTTAAAAACATAAAAATGCCCCTAGGGGACGCATCGGTATAGGAACGCTCCCGAGGGCCTGTTTTAATAACATAAAAGTACCCCTAGGTGACGCATCGGTATATGTAGGCACGCTCCGGGGAGGGCCTGTTTTAAAAACATAAAATACCGCTAGAGGGACGCATCAGTACAGGGCACGCTCCGGAGGGCCTGATTTAAAAACATAAAAATACCCCTAGAGGGACTCATCAGTACAGGGCACGCTCCGGAGGGCCTGTTTTAAAAACATAAAAATACCCCTAGAGGGACTCATCAGTACAGGGCACGCTCCGGAGGGCCTGATTTAAAAACATAAAAATACCCCTAGAGGGACTCATCAGTACAGGGCACGCTCCGGAGGGCCTGATTTAAAAACATAAAAATACCCCTAGAGGGACTCATCAGTACAGGGCACGCTCCGGAGGGCCTGATTTAAAAACATAAAAATACCCCTAGAGGGACTCATCAGTACAGGGCACGCTCCGGAGGGCCTGTTTTAAAAACATAAAAGTATGTACTCCTAGAGACGCATCGGTATAGCGCGTTTTCCAAATATAAAATCATTTCTGCCCTTTTTCAAAAATCTCGGCGGAGGGGAAGAAAAATATATTTTCACACCAAACATAGAGCAGATAGTACATACCGTAATCCGGCTGCGGCGGCGCCGAGTGGGGGAATGGGCCTCCTCCCATTTTAGCCGATCTTGAGCTGCTGTCCGGGTTAGGCGCGGTTGGTCGGAGGACTTCAGGGGTTGGAGACCCCAATTTGTGCTGTGTACATTGCTGTGAGATCGAGCAACATGCCTGTTTTTCACACGAAGACCATTGAGAGTATTTTAGAGCCTGTAGCTCAGCAGGTAGGTCAGAGTTCATTTGATTCTTTAAAAAGAAGGCATAAAAAATTTTATGAATGAATAATATGTATTATCGTGTTATGTTATGTTTTGCTTGTTTATTGCTGTCCGGTTCTGCTTTTGTTGTTTGATTGTGAAAAAATTATTATCAGCGTCATTCCCTTTCACCATTCGGACCGAAAATTATTTTTCTTTTATTTTCTAGCCGAAATTAAACTTTATTTTATTATTTTATTGTCTGTTTGTATGGGCTGTTTTCATAATTTTTTCTATGATCATCATTGCAAATTTTGCTCACAAAATAAAAACACTTGAATTTTTAACTACACATTCAGCTGCTAGGTTATTTGATCACATTTTTTTGTGTTAAAAAGGAGTCATTAAGGATACCTAATGTTTGCTAGATGTTTGCCAAAATTTCAGCTCATTCCGTAAAATGTTTTAAAGAAAGACAGTTCAGCAGCCTGACTTTTTCTTTGCCTTCTAAACTGTAATGTAGTAATGTAATGGACTGTGTCTCATGCTGTGTTTAGATACATGTGCTGTACTATGGGGCTTTAGGGGCTCTCTAGCTGAAAAGGGCGAACAAACCCCTACCTTCTTGCCGATACTTTATTGTGGCTGCCACGTTCCCTGTCGAAACCGTCCTCATCGCCCTTCGTAGCCCACACCTGTTTGTTAAGATCCTTGAGTATCATACCTATCTTACCATTTTTTAAGCTAAATGCAATATTTCTGGTGAAAAATTTGAATAAAATAATCTCAAAAGATCGTGCAGCAATTAACAGTTGAATTTGAAATTGGAAAAAGCGTAATTGCTGTTCGCTAAATTTTGTACAAATTTGGTCTTAATAGGGTCTGTTTTGCTCAGATGGTTAATTTAGCAAATAGATGCTAAGGAAGCCAATTTTGTATAATTTTTTGTTTACTTTTTTTCAGAGTCTTTTGAATGTCGACTTTTCACTCAGAAATCATAATTTAACTGCTGTCCTTCAAATCGTACCAGGGTGTGCTGTATCGTATGTTATACGATTTTCCGGCTCGTTTGAACCTTTGAAAGCAGCCTCCAATTACATTGATTTCTTCCTTTCTGAATAGCTGTCATTTTGCCCTATCACTGGTGTTTACGGCACAATTTATGCGTCCTTTTAACTGTCTCCACGGGTGGTGTCGTAATCTATTACCATTCCACTGCCTGCGCTCTCTCTCCATATTAAATCTGTTTTCTTTGGACTATGCTCTAATCGGGGTCAGTCAGTCAGTCAGTTAGCTGCTTTTTGTGGCTAATGCAGCGGGGCGCTAATGCAATTCAGCGCGGTGCCTTCGGAGGCAGGCGCCGGCAGACCTCCCACTATAGCAACTGGATTTAGCTCAGTGCCAGGGAAAGAGAGAGCTTTTTAGCCTCAATTCTATCACATTTTCTGGCCGCCGCGATTGCATTAATAAGTCGGGGCGGCAAGGCCCCTCACTAATAATACGCGCTAGAGTGAGTGTGCGTAGTAATGCGAACAGCAACCGGCAGAGGCCGGTGTGTGCAGTAGCCTGATGCTCGGAATGTTTGTAGTCGCTGAAGACGTTTTAGCCGGGGACCAGGCCGCGCGCCGCTTAACAACCGTGGCCGGGATAAATTTAGGTGGCCCCCGGCACCAGAACACGCACAAATTAACCATTTCTGACATTAGACACTTCTTCAAGGCCGCACTACTACTGCAGCTGCAAGTGATCGCTTTCTTTCAGCGATGACCCTGGCCAGTTGGGGGTCACACATTGTGGCTGGCTTAAAACAGGCCGGCTTTTTGCTGAGAAAGCCTGCCTGCCCAGCAGACAAATGGATGCGGCGGCAACAAGCCAACTCGCAAAAAAGTGCCCACCCAATGTCTGTGCATAGTAAATGAGGCCGTTCTTCGCATCGGTCGGTCGGACAGTATAAAAAGCGTCGTTAATCTTCGGCTTTATGCAATGCCTCTGTTGGGAACTGAAGACACGCCAGCAGTTAATTATTTATCATCAAGCAGCAAGCCTAATCAATCACGTTTATTTCGCACCGTTTACAGCTTCCAAATTAACGCCTGATAAGCCGATACGGCTTTTCAGCTGTTAAGAATTAGTCAGAATGTAGCTGTCTCGAGGGAGGTGAGGCACAAAGATAGTGTTTAGGGCCGGTCTAAAATGCATTGCTCAATGGACGGAAGTGGACATTGAATAGGGCCATTAGAGTGACCAGTGCTGGTCGAAATTGCTCTGTATGGCTGTAATTGACTTGCGTCTGGCATCCTCCTGCTACTGATACATCTGCATTGATCGGCAGTACACTTTAATTGAAAAGGCAGTCGAACGCACCCATTCGGGGGATTAGAACACTAGATTCTTTCTTGCTGCAGAATTCCAACTTTGCTTCATGGTTGATCCATACATGAGCCAATAAAATGGCACGGTTGGATTAAATAAATCCCAAAAATTTTCGGCATTGACTGGTTATGCTGTGCTGGTTTTTGTTAGGGATAGAGCTGGGTGACATAAAGAAAGACAAAAGTGAGTTTGATCTGACTTAGTGGTGGTCTGCTTGCTTTACATGCTACGTTTGGAGACCCCTGATCTCCAGTGGCCCAGTTGATATTGGTTCAGTCAGCCAAATACTAGGGTTCCGACGATATATCGATATCGAAAAGTCGATATATCGATCATTTTTCCAGTATCGATATCGATATCGCGATATTTTGCATCGATATTTTTGTGTGCGGAAAAGTGGGAAAAATGAAAACTGACACCAAGTTTATTTCTCTAGAACAGTAAAAAAACTGCTTTTCTGGACACTCAGAAACCGATGGTATAGTCAAAACCTAACAGTGGATAGCTCTCAGAAACATCAATTTCTCGGCATTCTCAGCATTCAGACAGCAACGCTCAGGTTCATAAACGTCTGCCTGCAGCAACACTGAAGAGCTGCTCACTCCGCAGACTTGAAGCAGGAGGACAGAAGCATATATGGGCTAGCATTTTGACTGAGGGGTGGCAAATTTTCAAAACCTGAGGGGGTACCGCAGGGCTGATGTGTGGTTGAAAGGATCGTAAGGAAAAAAGTCGGATTTTTACTAATGTCAAGCTTTTTGGCTTATTTATCGTTAAAATAAGTTAAAATACGCTATTCTGTCTGAGCTCATTTATGCCTAATGAGGGTGGGGCATCGGCCTGAGAGGTCAACCTTTCCATTGAAGGGCTTCAGAAGAGCCACTACCTTTTCTGCGATTCTCTACTTAATTGATATCAGATCGCTGATTGCATCAGTGCTTGACTGATAAACAGCAAGAGCAGTTTGCTCTTTCAAATTTTCACATTTTCTTGCATAACTATAAATATCGATATCGATCGATATTGAGCTGAAAATATCGATATCGAATATCGACAAGTTTTGATATCGTCGGAACACTACCAAATACAATGGTAGAAAGCTCGATGAGTGTGTTGATTTAGCTCTGTGCTGTCAAAGCTCAACTTCTTTCAAGATTCTTGGTTAAATCACATACAGTCAAAGTACATGCATATACGTACATACATGCGCGCATACATACGCTGTATACATCAGTGAATGAAGCGTTGTACATACGCTTCATTCACTGATGCCAGTGAACTCCCTAAGTATATATGACTTTTTAAGCCTGAACTAGAAATCGTGGCCCGGATTTTTGCTGGCTGGCTTGTGGGATGAATGAAGGGCCGCATACATACATGTACTAGGGGGTTTGGTAGGTTACCCCCTGCCGGAAAGGCCAAACCCCTCACCCCCGAGATAGGTTAAGGGACCCCGCCCCCGACCCAAAAATACAAGTACCAGTAGTGGCTCCAGTGCTAACAAACTGGCTCAGAAATCACTAATCTTTAGCCTAAAATTCGCTTCAAAAGCCTCTGGAAACCGAATTTGTCGTTTCCATTGCTGATATTTAAGAGAAATCGGGGTTTTTGGAAGCCGTTTTTTGTCATTTAAATAGTGATTTTTAGCGTCCTTACTCAAAAAAACATGCTAAAAGCGCATTTCCAGACGTTTTGGAGCTTTTTGAAATTTGGGACCCCCTTCTGGGCGAACCCCCTCCTGAGGAAAATCCTCTACCCCCTCACCCAGGTCGGCCCGGTGCTGTTACATGTATGACCGCATATCGGTACAACACAGACAAACTGGGACATTAAAAGAACGATAAAGCATCAAAAGTATGGACATGTATTTTGTTAACAACCGGAAAACTCAACCAGTTTGATCTTTTTTCTCATTGAGTGAAAGCCCGGCATTTTAAGGCCATCTGACAGTGGTGAGCTCGGATAGAAATAGTAATATTTAGGGCTATAGTAGTTAAGAATGGAAGGGTTGTATCTTTTATTCGCCGCGTAGTTGTGCGTAAATTGCTGTGGGCTGCGGCATAAAAGCAGCGAAGATTGGTTTCGTTTACATCTGAACAGGAATATAACAACTCCGACGTTATGACAGAGACAGTTACAAGAGCAGTGTTAAAAATTACGGCGCTGCCGCAAACTTAGATACAGGTTAATCCTGGCAACCTAGATTCCCAGGCGCCACTTTGGTCACTGACCAACGATGGCCCTAAACGTTATCGGGCGTTAAATCGGAAATTACTGTATTATTGTTCGTTTTTTTGCTCTCCTTTGAACGTCGGCAGGCCGCCGGCTAGACCACGCACGGCCCAAAAATTCAAACCGGTTGAATCTGACAGACCTTCGGTGCAGCCTAACATCTTATTCGAATTTTGTAATTCTAAACTGCGGCCGCCCTTGAGTTTGCCACGTGCCCTTCTCTGCCAACAGTATGGCTCCATTAGTCGTGGCCATTTGTTCCGCTCACTTCGTTTGATTGCTGGACAATATTGGCTATCAGAAAGACACTATAATGAATGGCGAGATTGGCGAATCGCTGCCGCCACCGCGCTACAGCACCAAAGTGCAGATTCCATTTGAGTTTAATGGCCAGCATAACGCGATAATGGTCTCAGCCACTGGCTATTGGAGACCCAAGCGAAGGGTCAAATTCGGACTGGCCAGGGATCGATGGCAACACTTGAAATATGAATTAATGGCATCCTCTTTGCTCGTCTCGGACGAGGTGGTATTAGAAGAATTTTTGTTTGACCTTTTAACTCCACCCTGCCCTGCTGACATTTTCTGGACCAGTCAGGGACTTTTTCTCGACGTGTATTTAGACATGGTCACAGCACAGATGGCTTTAGTCTGTTTTAGCTACACCTCTTCAAAGTTTCTTTTTTGTTCAGAGAATATATTGGAAAGAAATTCATACTACATTTTTAACCAACTAAATTTTATTTCGGAAATCGTTACAGTTTTTCTGTATTACAGCCTGAAGACAGATTTAACGAAAAACTAGCTAAACTGCTTTTATTGTAAAAAATCAGCACCCTAAATTGATGCACAATACATGTGAATTAACCCCGCATTTTAGTAGAAAAAAGAATGATTGACTTTGTTTTTCTGCTTTGTCCTGTCTTTATGTGCTTTGTGTGTTTTCAGTTGCATTTCATGTTAACGCAAGCTACCGATCATCTTTCGCCCAGTCGCGCTGCCTCTCGTTACAATCTGAATTTTGACGAGGAAGTGTTCGAACAGCACGAGCACAGACACCATCAAAAGTCAATAAATCGCAGTTTTAATTCGCTGAACCGCAGCGAATTGGTCGGCAATGACACTATTCAACAACGCGTTACCTCAGAAACTTGTCCCGTCTGCGCTTTGTTCAAACCGCCCGGACAACAGGGAAACGTACAGCTTTTAGAGCCTCTCTTTAGCTATTGCATGATCTTACCCTTTTTTAGTTGCTCCTCTGTTTTGTCCTGTAGGCTCTGTCTTTTCTGCGCAATTACATGGACAGATTGACAGTTTTTCTATGCAAAAAACCCATCTGTCCATGTCTGCATTAGCATATTAACTGTCTGTTTTCAGGTGAGCCGGCTGGTGATTTTGCACGAAGAAGCAGAGGATGGCAATGCTATGCCCGATCTGACTCGGCCGGTGGGCGCCGTTTCCAGAGCAGTTGACAACCTTGTTAAAGTGAGTTTTTGATCAATGAGCCGAATTTTAAGCGGCTAAACGTGCGCCGTTTAACAACGGCCGCCGCTATAAACGTGTGTTGCATTGTTGTGTGTGCACAAGTTTTTGTCCGCATGTTGCCAAACAGAGAGTCGGTGCTCTTAGCCGAAGAAGAACAACGTGTAGTTGTTAGGAAACGGCGCAGAATTAGGAGATACCAGAAATGTTCTAGAAACCGAGTTGTAAGCCTATTTAGTCTGCTATTGATTTTTAAATGCCTAAACGTACTAGCCAATTTTGTCTAGCTAGAAGGTCAGTTAACTTTTGAAGTCCTTTGTGAAAGCTTATTACAGTCAGGCATTTAACGCCGTTTATGGTACCGACACCATATATATGGTAGCGGCACTCATAGGTAGGGTACTATTATTATATGGTGCCACCACAGTGCCCGAACTTTGCAGTATATGGTGTCGATACCATAAACGGCGTTAAGTACCAGATTATAATAGTCAAGAATAAGACAGTTTTTAATAGAAAATTTTGTTTCAGGTAGGCTATGAGACGTGTCATTCGTCGGATGACAGAATTCTCCAACAAGATATGCCGCCCGCCTTGCAACGAGTAGAGCAGAGTAGTCGGTTACTGGAGGATGCATGTCACATGCTCAAAGCCGACCCTTACTCCGGAGCTGCTAGGAAGAAACTAATTGAAGGAGCTAGAGGTGAGTGTGTTTTGATCCTTTATGGCACTATTTACACTGACAGACTGTTCTAAAAAGTGTAGCCAAACAAATTGAATTGTTGCTGCTGCTGAATGGGTAGTCTGATGTGAGCGAAAATTGACGGTAGTTCTTACAACTTCTGAGTTAAAATTTCTGATGTCTAGTCAGTCGTTTCTTGGATGTGTCCATTTTTCTATCGATTAAACTAAGATTCAAGTGGTAGTTTATAAATTAAAAATTGATTTCTGTGTTATGTAATTTTTGTAAAAAATTGTTCGAATTGGTCTGTACTGCCGATTTGTTCGAACTCTGGCGTTCCGTTCTCGAACATGAGAGCAATTGGTTTTGGGTGCGGTTTGTTTTGTCAAATGAGAGGTAGGGTACCAACGATAAGTACCTAACTATTTACTGAGCGTTTTATTCTCTCCGCAGGCATTCTCCAAGGCACCAGTGCATTGCTGCTTTGCTTTGACGAGTCGGAAGTGCGCAAGATAATAAAGAGCTGCAAAAAAGTGCTGGACTACCTGGCCGTGGCCGAAGTTATCGACACGATGGATGATCTGGCCGTTTTTGTCAAAGTACCTCCGATCTTTTATTGCTCTTTTCTTCACTGAAGCGGCGCTGATTGTTTGTTGGTTGCAGGATATCAGTCCCTGGCTCACTCGCGTCTCCAAAGACATTGACCAGCGCGAGAAGGAGTTGACCCACGTGGTGCACAGAGAGATTCTGATCAGGTGTATGGAATCGGTTAAAACTCTGTCGCCAATTATGATCTGTGCTATGAAGATCTTCATTCAGATACATCAGGAAGGTACGTATTCCTTTCAAGTTATCTCACTATTAAAACAAAATGCTGTTGAGGAGTCTATAGGTGTTTGTTCCACAGAAATTCTCTGATTCTAAAAAGGGAAAATAGAAAGTTTCCTTAAGGTTTGAAAAAAAGGAACAATATTCAACCCAAATTTACAAGAAAATTGTCAATGGTATTATATTATAGTATTTAGTATCGTTGTGTCTAAACGAGAGATATCGCCTTATTGTACACAGTAACCGATCAGAAAGCGAATTTTGCTACTAAAGTTAAATAAGATATGCACTGCTCTTTCTATATTTAAATCGTTTTTTGCTATCAGTGCTGTATACCAGAGGGATTTGTAATTTTGCTTGAAATTTCAAAGTTGACCTACTAAAGATTACTTCCCAGCAAATCGGGAACCGTTGTGGCCTTAACCTATAGGAGTCACCCCAGAAGCCCTGTTTCTTGTACACTTCAATACGTTTTGAGAGGGATAAACTGTCCTGTTATTTTACGCCTTTAACAGCATGAGTTTAGGCGGAAAAGGCGTAGAGGAGGCGGCGGAAAATCGTAATTACCTGAGTCAACGAATGATGGACGAAATGAATGAGATCATTCGAGTGCTTCAGTTGACCACCTACGACGAGGACGAGTGGGATGCCGACAACCTTACCGTTATGAGGAAGGCCATGGTAAATCATCATCATCATCACTTGTTGGTCACCTGTTATGCAAATTTTTCTGTTCTAGAGTGCAATCGATAGTCTATTACAAGCGGCGCTTGATTGGCTGGCCGATCCACGAGCGCTCAGGGGCGGAGTCGGTAAAGTTCTTTTACGATTTTAGAACCAGTTTATCTTATCCGCCTTCCAAATCGGCCTTTGCTACCTGCTGTTAGAAGGGAGTGCACTATGTAAATGGGAACAGAATTTTTGGACTGAGCAAACGATCAGCGACCAGTAGTTTGCAAATAGAGGCCATTCTAACTCTTTGACTCCTTTTCGTTCGCCTACACAAATTTTTAACTGCACTCCGACCGGCGCTCAGAGCAACATGCCAACGTTGTTTATGTTTTAAAAGCTATACAGTTAAACGGTTAAAGCATTGTACCTATTCTATATCTCGATTTGCTCTGCCTGTGAAGGTGACAAAGCAGGGAGGACTAGGGGTAACTGAATCTGTGAAGTATCTTTCCCTCAAGTTGTTAGCGCTGCCTTTTCTCGACCCGTCATGTCTTTGTTTCGCAGCACTAATCATGCTAGCAAATTTAGACTTTTTGGGTGTCACGGCAGCCCCGTAATCCGTGAGAGCGGTTGTTTGTGGGTTCGAAACCGGTCGAAGCGACTGGAAGTAGTCGACGTAAAGCCCAACCCAGGCCGCCGAAAGCCGGTGATGGCCATTAGGTAAATGGGAACCGAACCGGCGCTGCCGTGGCACCTAATGGCAGCAACGGAGAGGGTTGTTTGTAGGCAGGGCTACTCCATTGAAGGGCACTGAAAAGAGCGAGGGGTGTCCTGAGCTGTCCGAAAGGACAGAGTAAACATTTGCAGCATCATCAGAACTTTCTGCCTAGAGCTCAGTAGCTTGTCTTCGTGAAAAAATGGGTTGGGGTCTGTTCGCTGAACACCATTCGCCGAAACTCTGTTCGCCGACCACCATTCGCCGAAACACTATTCGCCGACTGCACCATTCGCCGAATGTCTGTTCGCCGAATCGAAAAAAATATTTTCATGCACTGTATCTTTTGCTGCCTTGTCAAGTCAAATAGCGCCTATTCGGTAAATACATACAGATGGCGCTGTAGCCGGTCACTGGCCGTTTGACCCGATTGGTCAATTGTTTGTGAAGCCTGAGGACATACGGAACTCTTAGCAAGTGACCTTGTCATTATCCAAGTAATTGTCGGTGATTACGTCTTGTGACTTACGTTGATCTGTGTGATGGCCGGGACTATCAAAACAAAGCGTGGCCGAGAAACCCTCGAAGGTCAAGTCTATGTGTTAGATAAGAGGAACAATGACGGCGTCACGGCGTACTGGAGATGCCAAAGAAGAGGAGAGGGCTGCAAAGGCCGGTTGATCGCCAGAGAAGGAGAGGTACGCAATACGCAGCTTCATACTGGGCTAGTATCACAGATTTCTCTACACCATATGCAGGGTTGTATAATTTGGCTCCTCTTCTCACTAGGCGTTTTTTGGTAAATCGCTACTATGGTGGCTGATAGAATGCGAACGTAGAACCTTAGAGGTATCGCTCACAATTTGTCCTACTAGGTCTCTTTCAAAAATGTCTCTAGTTGTCTGGTCTCTTTCAGAAATGAAATGTCTTTAGTTGTCTATTCTTCATTTGTGGTTGTTATTATTTCCCTGTATCTTTTTTATACTTGTATGTATGAATAAAAATGGCGGTGCCAACTGTACCAAACAGCCTGTGGGCGGCTAACGCACCATCTGTATTTACCGAATAGCCTCTATTCGACTTGACAAGGCAGCAAAACATATAGTGCATGAAAATATTTTTTTCGATTCGGCGAACAGACATTCGGCGAATGGTGCAGTCGGCGAATAGTGTTTCGGCGAATGGTGGTCGGCGAACAGAGTTTCGGCGAACGGTGTTCGGCGAACAGGAGGGATCCCTGAAAAAATACTGGCTTTGGAGGAAAGCGGACAGGAGAATTTAGTTGATGAATAGAAACGATCTGATTGCTGGTTTAGGTGAGAAATCGATCCGCCGAATTGTGGAGTACGCTGAAAGAATAGCCAGTCGCGCGCTTCCAGAGGATGCTTTGGCGATTCGACGCTCTTGCAGTGATATCTCCAGTATGACCGACAGCATCTGCGAGTTGCGCTCGCACGGCCAAGGAGACACTCCGCAGGCTCAGGTAAGCAAACCCGTCGCGTTCGTGTTTCAGTGCGCCCTGCACTGCTCACTGACAGCTTTTGTAGATCTAATCCTGAAAATTTTGGGCCAAATTGATATTTTTTGAAAGGTGGATAACTATGTCCACTTGAGTTGAACTTCTAAACTTTCACGTCTTCCGTTAGCCCGTCGTGTTTGCGTTTCATGCTGGCAGTGATTATCGATGTGGTGGCGCGGTCTGGCATACTTTAATATATATAAATATGAGCAAAATCAAATTTATTTTTTTGAAAAGTGGATAAATGCTTCCACTCGAGTTGCGTCTAAATTTTTAGCGTTTACCCGTACTGTTTACGTTTCATGCTGGCGATGATAATCTAAAGCCTGTCCAGTGCGTATTTTAATAGATCTTTCTAAAGCCGTTTGCTGTGTGCGAATTCAATCTTAGAACCAAAGTTGACCTAGAGTGAGCTGAAGTCCTAGTCTATGTAGTCTAACCTAATCTGCGCAGTGCTCTTTATAAACGCTAATTTGGGTTACGTTATCAGAGCAAAAATTATCCGAGACCTTTCGAATTTATGCACTTGCGCAATTTAGTGTTTGCAAACAAAAGTTGCCCAGATTAGTGCACACCGTAGACCAGAGCTCAAGCCACTCTGCATCATTGGTTCTGAGGCCAAAATCTCTCCTCTATAAAAAGTTATTCACAACACGCCACACAGTTCAATAGTGCTGGAAGTAAACTAGATCCTAAATACTGGTTTCAGGGTTTGTCGCGCGGCTGCGCACAGAAACTGAAAGACCTTTGCGGTGGAAAGGACATGCCCGGTCAGCTACAGCGTGCCATTCAGAATATCGAACGTTCCGGCGTGCTGCAACCGGCCCACACCGTCTCTGGACGTATAGAACAAGCATTGAAATGGCTGGATAACTTGGCAGTCGACGATAAAGGACTCGGTATTCTGCTTTTCCTTTAACCGCCTGTATGCTTGTATACTAGGGAGGGCACCAAGCAAGGTGGCCGAAACATAGCACCCTTTTCTCCGTTTGCCTGTCTTGTTTACTCCAGCTGCTGTAAACCCGTCCTGTATCTGTTTCACACTCTCATCTCAACTGCGTTTGTACCTGTTTTTGCTTGCTTGTCCGAAACGGCTCAAAGCGTTGCATTTGCATCTCACCGAAAAGTGTAATACAAATGATTGCGCTAACATAAATAAAGATCTCAGCGTAAGTTAGCCCCTCCGCACAATGGACTAATTGATGCCTTTATATGGCCAATGTCTTCGTGACGATCGATCAAGAAGAGCTGGTTGTAGACGCCGAAACTTAAATCAATTTGGCCCAGCGCTCTAACTGTCTTGATTGCGCGGCGTTCGGCCATTAGCCTCTTATAGGCTATCCGATTATAGGCCTGGAGAGTATTGTGTGAGCGTAGTAAAAGTAGTACTCAAATTGCAGGCCTCAATGCTATTCGTTTGATCTTGGAGGAGGCGCGAAAATTGGCCGAGTTGTGTCGCGGCAGGGACAGACAGATGCTGTTGCAGCTGTGCGACGAGGTGGAGCGCATGGCCAACCAGATCGCCGATATGCAACGTCGCGGAATGGTGAGGGTGATGGTGATCGGCCTGTTGTTGTTGATCGTCCACTCAACTCACTTTCTTGCGCGCTCTGCTTTTGCTCGGTTTCTTCTACCGATAGTCGGTCTGGCCACTAAATGATCGTCGCTACCGTTTTTGAGTCGGACATGGGCAAAGGGACCCCTTCACGCTCTGACCTACCGCCCCCCCCCGAGGCCAACCCTGTCCCCTCACGATTTTTATGATTAAAATAACTATGATAAAAATGAGCTTAAATTATAGGTACGTAAATAAACTCGAAACAACTTACTTTGACCAATTTTAACGAAAAATAAACCAAAAACATTGATCGGACTTTTTAGCCTCAACCCCCGTTAGCACAGCTTTCAAAAGTCTGGGCCTATGTCTGCGCAGACCAGACATGGGCAAAGGGGGGGCTGAGGGGGTTGCCCCCCCCTCAGGCTTTGACCTAGCCTCCCCCCCTCAGCCTGTCGCTACCCCCTCACGAATTTTTTGGAAGAATTCTGTATAGAAAATTATGATTAAAATATGCCTGGATTAGGTGTAAATGAGCTCAGAATAGCTTATTTTACCTTATTTTAACCAAAAATAAGCCAAAAAACCTTGATTTTAGCCAAAAATCGGACTTTTTGGCTTACCACCCCTCAGCCCCCCCCCCTCAACCGCTCCTACCCCCTCAGCCCCCCTCAGGAATTGAAACCTCCTACCCCCCCCCTCAGCCGAAATGCTAGGCCATGTCTGGCTCATAAGTAGTTTAGACTTTGGGCTCAGTGGTGTAGAATTTTGAAATCCTGAGGGGCTTAGATGGGTAACGCCGGGTGGAAAGGGAAAGCCAAAAAGTCAGATCTTTTTTTTTGGTAACGTAGAGCTTTGTTGACTTATATTTCGTTCAAATAGATTAAGTAAGATAGGATTACCTGTTTTGATCTCATTTACACCTGTGACTACTTTTGCCTACTTTTTCTGTGATTAAAACATTCTGAGGGGAGAGAGGTAGGTCAAAGCCTAAAGAGGCCCAGCCCACTTTAGCCTCCCCTTTGCTCATGTCAGTCTCTGCGTTAATTCCAATCCTGGAGATTGTCCGAATGCGGTGCCACATTTAGCATTATGTTTAAGCTCGAAATCAAGACCTAGCCTAAGGTTTGAGCTTAGGAAAATGTGGTAAAACCGCAGAAAAACGGCACTGTGCTGTGTTGGGCCAAAAGCAGAGCGCGTGGTGTGTGTGCGCCGTGCCGTGCTTTCTCTAACTCTCTGCTTGCCTCTCGTTTGACTGACTCAGAGCTACCTAGTCAATCTGTTCCTAGCCTAGGCGTCTGTCTGAACTGAATCTGCTCTTCCATTCCAGCCTCGGTCGGTGGCCAACTGCTACTAACCAAAAGGTGGCGTGTGCCTCTTTTGTTACAGGACTCCTCGGCACTCGACACTCTCGCACACTTGCAATTGCCGCCCGGCTCTAAGCTAATCGCACACCTGGTCACGCCCGACGGCCTCTGTCCGTTCGAAAGCACCCGGTTCTACGAGATACAACAACGGTCGGCAATCGCTTACGAGAGTCTGCTCTCGCCCGCTCTGGCGCGACGTTACTGCAATATTAACAAGACCAACAACAACAAATCAACTGCCCCGGTGATTGGTCTCCGCTCAAAGTCTGTGCCTTTCTGGTCCCCCGGTTCTGACCTGCCTCTAGCTCCTGCTAAAACTCCTCCCTATAAAGTCGACCTGATCGCCGATTCGCTGACTAAACTGCAAGAAAAAGTTGAAGAAACGACTGGCGGCCGCCTCGCCGACGATCAGACGGAAAGTGTTGCCGAAACAGCAGCAGCAGCATGATTTCGGTCCGGTTAAGAAGAGCAAATCGACGTCTCGCTTACCCAAGCCTCGCGTAGGTGTAGACAACTAACCGGCGCGTAGTTGGTGTGAACGGCTGGCTGCTCTCTCTCTCGTGACTGGTGCGTGCGTTTTCACACCAAACACGCGCTCCTGCTGCTGCATGCTTGGCACGCACCGCACGTCTGCCTGCCTACTCTTGGCATGCGAGTGGGCCGGACTGCTATGTTGGCACCGTATTGTCGTGGCATCCCCTGCTAGTTGTTGTTGTTGTCGATCCGGCTCTACAGTAACCTGATCTGGTGTGGTGTGAAAATGGGTTGGTTCTGTTTTAGGCATCGTCGCCTGAGGCCAGACAACTGGCCAATCAGCTGAAGCAGAAATTGAAAGAGCTGCAAGATTTGATGAGTCGCGCCTTGACCGATAAGGTATTGTAATCTGTGATAGACTGATCTTACAGTCTGACACTGAACGCCGTATATGGTACTGGCACCATATATATGGTACTACCACGTTCGGGGACTGTAGTGGTACCATATACATCATGGTACCGGCAGCACCCATGACCATGGGTAGGGGTACCATATATGCTACGGAACAGACATGGGCTAGCATTTCGGCTGAGTGAGGTAGAATTTTCAATTCCTGAGGTGGGATGAGGGGTGGTGAGCCAAAAAGCCCGAGTTTTGGCTAAAATCAAGGTTTTTGGGTTATTTTTCATTGAAATAAGTTAAAATATGCTATTCTGAGCTCATTTACACCTCATCCAGACATATTTTTATCATAATTTTCTGTAGAGAATTCTTCCAAAAGATTCCTGGGGTGGGGTTAGCGGCCAGCAGAAAGGGGTAGGTCAGAGCCTGAGGGGGTCAACCCCCTCAGCCCCCCTTTGCCCATGTCTAGGTACGAAATCTGAACGTACCGGCACCATATTGGTACCGGTACTAGTACCAATGCCAAGGTAGGGATACCGTGCCGCCAGTACCATAAATGGCGTTAAGTGCCTAACTGATCTTAGTAATTTACTGATTAATTGCCAGGTGGTTGACGATTTTGCCGACATAACATCGCCGCTGAAGCAGTTCGTCGAGGCTGTTGTGGCTCCTCTCCACGCGCCGAATCGGGAAGGCAACTTTCACGTACTAGACCGCGTGTTAGGTGTGAGCTTTATGCAGATTAATGCGCTGTTCTAGGACAAGGCGCGCAATCTGCAAGACCACAGCGCTCGCTGTGCCCATACCGGACGCATGCTGGCCACTGCCGGACCCTGCAAGAACAAGAAGACCGTCGAGGCCCTCACTCAGACTGCCAATCAGGTAGAGCGGAACTGGGTTGGTCAGTAGAACTTGGTTAGCCTTCAGTCTCAGCCACACATGTCTATGATTGGCAGCTAGGGACAGCTCGGTCTCTATGCGCAGTTACCGTTGTTCTACGTACAAAATTTCATTCAAATTCAAATTTTTGCTGGAAATTTGAATTGTTGGTGAAGTTTTGGTAAAAAAAATCAAAAGCTCCATCTAAATTCGAGCTTTTTGGTTAAAAAATCGAATTTTCAACAAAATTTTCGAAGACCAATTTTCCAACAAACGTTTTGTCCAAAAATTGAAATTTTCAGCGTGTAGGTTGTCAAAGTTGATTTCTGTGACTTTACATTGTATAAAACCGCACCAGGAGGCTTCTGGAAGTGTTTAGTAGAGTTTTATTTTTATCCCCCTGCGACCCCCCGTTCGTTTTTCACTGTGGTCTTAGATACGTAGAAGTACCACGTAAATTTAGCTGTTGAGTGAATAGACAGTAGGGGTGTTGTTTCAGGTGCAGAGCATGACCCCGCAGGTGGTGAACGCGGGAAAGATCAGACTGCACCACCCTGAGAATCAGTCGGCCGACATGCACTTCGAGAACCTGCGTAGAGAATACGCAGACGCCCTCCAGAGACTGAGAGCTCTGGTCGATGAGGCCATCGACACCGTCGACTTCATCAAGGCTTCCGGTCAGTTTTAGTTTCCTTCTTTCTATGCACCTCTTTCGTGTGCACGCAAGAACAGGTCGGTGTTTGAGACACAGATGTATTTTCAAAGTTTATTTCGTTACCCCACCTGCAGATGACGGCAACGGACACATTGCTGAACTCTTATGTGGCCCCTAAACTAACAAGTATGGAAACAGAAAAGCCTAACAACTGATCGCAACGATTTAGCTACAGATCTTGCTGTGTACTATGTCAATAATAAGTTTGTTTGTCTACGGTCTTTCTTCAGGTGGTAGGCGTTCTTGGCACGTACATAGATGCGTGCTTATAAATTACTGTAAAAAGCGTTGTTGCGAGATAGACGCGATGCGCCGGTACACAGAAGAGTGCGAGAAAGCTGATTAGAACAATCTGCCGCAAGACATGGTCGACAACACCAGTCAGGTGGGCTCCAACTCAAACAGAGACACCAATCCGACGGGTCTTGACTTGCAGATCGCGCGACTGGCCAATCGCGTGCTTATGGCTGCCAAGGGAGAAGCCGATAACTCAGAGGACCCTGCCTTTGTTAACAAAGTCAACGGCGCTGCCGGCAAACTGCAAGGAGGTTGGTTTCTTCTCGGTTCCTGCCCGTTTGATCTTATTAAACCTAGCTTTCTAACTGAACTGATTGTGCAGTGCTTGTTGGCTATAAAAAAAGATCGCCTGAATTTTTTTCGAGTTTCCTGAGTAGCTTCCATTGGTCCTCGTTCGGTCAAATTTTCACTGAATTTAAAACGACTCAACCTTTATTCAGACAATACTGTAAGCAATGTCTAAACAGATGCGCGATATCGTTATTCTGGGATAAAAGTCCACATAAAGATTGGAGACTGGGAGATAGATAACGGATTTCCATTTCAGAAGGGAAAACTCAAGGCTGCTACGGGTAACGGGCTAGGATTTGTCAAACCTAGAAGCAGTGAAGAATTTAATCGTGCCAAAAATCTTTTAATTCGCTGCAAAACTTAAAAACACTATAGCTTCGGGGATTTTGTGGCATACTTGTATGTACAAGAGGGTTTGAGGATTACCCTTAGCTAGAATGGCCACCGTCTCACCACCGACCCGCAACTTAGTCGCCCTGAACTCGCAACTGTGGAGGTCAGACGGCTAATCCTGTTTCAGCAATTCCT
>JASANB010007972.1:0-13805 GCA_030248155.1 Sabatieria punctata
TCTAGTTAGGTAAATGGGAACTGACTGGAACTGCCGTTGCACCTGCACCTGACCAGTCTACCCGCTAAATTCCCTCTAATTTCGGTCGTTGGAGCAGTAGAGAGAGAATCATTAAAAACAGTAAAACATAAAACGGCAACAAATTTATTTAAGCACTCCTCATTTGTCAATTACACAACAACAAACACTGCTGCCGACACTAAATCAATTAACAGTCCTGCCGATTCAAGTCTTGGCCTTTTGTCTTCTTGTTGGCAAGTGCTGTGTGGTGGGGTCATCAAAGAAGTAATCAGCGTGGAAGTGGAACAGCCAATCACAGTTTCCAGGGCAAAGCCGCGCCTCGCAACGGTAACAGGCCCATCTGTTTGGGCTCTCTGTTTGTGCGCCTGGCACAGTCCATTCGTAGCAGGGAACAAACAGGCGGCGCATACTGGAGTACATACATATACGCTCATTCCTGATAACGTTCAACAATTCGGTTCCTTTTAGTTGCGGGTCTAGAGTCTCGACTCGAACTATTGTTTTAGATTCAAGCCTTCGGGGTCGTCCAACGGTCGCGGCACTCGGGAAGACGCATCGGTTTTGTTGCCAGCTCCAGCAGGGACCGGGCTCAGCTCAGCCAACGCGGAACGGTTTGCTTCTGCACCTAATTTTGTCGCCGGGGTTGAGCGCAGAGCAGGCACAAAGAGTGTTTCTGACGGCCACCTTAAAAAGGAACATATACTAGCACTTGAAAAGAGTGAAAGGCAGACATGGGCAAAGGGGAGCCTAAAGGGGCGTGCAAAAATTACGAAATGGCATGAGGGGCGAGGGGGTTCGCTAAATGATTACTAATCATTACGGTGGGGGTTGGCGACTTCATTACGTAATTTTTAAAGTGCAGAAATCACTGAAGTGGCCACAATTTTAATTGTTTTGACGTACAGTACATGCATACATGTACTAGGAGTTTGGGACGGTTACTCCCCTGCTGGAAAAGCCAAACCCCCCTCACCCCCGAGACAGGTTAAGGGCCCGCTCTGACCCAAAAATACAAGTACCAGTAGTGGCTCCAGTACTAACAAACTGGCTCAGAAATCACTAATTTTAAGCCTAAAATTCGCATGAAAAGCCGGTTGGTAACGGGGTTTCGCCCCCTCGCCCTCGCCCATGCACCATCGGCCGGCCATACGCCCTCCCCGACCCCCCTTCCAGGGGGAAGAAAATTTTCGCTTATTTAAGGCAAAATAGGCGTTTTCTGGGCATTTTTCGGGACCCCGAGGTCTCCAGAGCCCCCTCCGGATTCTTCCGGCCCACGTATGGCAAAAAAAATTGGCAGACAAGACGACTCAGGGGGGGATGGCCTACTTGGGGTGGGGGCAGATCCCACCCCCTGACCCTGCTACTAAAACACTCAATAATCACAAAAAAGCAATCTCGGGTTTAAATTTGTATAAAATAGTTACTAAGGACTCAAAATAAAGCTATTATTTTGCACTAAACAATGCTTCCATCTCTTAATAGGTCCCTGAGCATTACCTGCGTCGTTTCCACTTCGTTCCAGACGTTCCCCAAAGCGGTGGCCACTTGGTCGCTAAATTCTGAGTCGTCGTCCACCAATATGCTGTCGAGATGGTCGGCCCCTTCGCCAATCTGATGAAGAATTGGGTTCAAGGCCGACAAGTCCAAGGGGTTGAGAGGGTTCAATCCGTCATCCATGCCTTTTGCGTTTGCGTTGATTGTGTTCTGAACTATAAGTTGCACAATGTACAAAATATCATTCATCACAAATAATAACGCAAATTTATTAATTGCCTTAGCACGCTATTAATTCTCATCATAAACTAAATTTCTGCTATTAATTCTCATCATAAACTAAATTTCGGCTAAACCCCCTCAGCCCATACATGTGACAGGGGGCTCTGGGGCGTCTGTCTGCCCCCACCGGAAACAGGCCAGCCCCCAGAAGGGATGGCGTGTTTCCAGTTCCGACTTTATGCAATAACATTGACTATCTTTTACACAGACAGAATTCTGGTAAAATATACAAGAATAGCTATGTAACAAAGCTCAATGCGTAGGCTATTTTTCATGCTTACATGTAATCTAAGGGGTTTAGGTTCAGTTCAGTTTAGGCTTAGAGTCAGGCTTGGGCTTAGGCTAAGGGGTTAGGTTCAGACTTAGGCTTATGGGTTGGGCTCAGTCTTAGGCTTAGGCGCTGGGTTCAGTCTTAGGCTTAGGGGTTAGGTTCAGACTTAGGCTTAGGGGTTCGGTTCAGACTTGGGCTTTGGTTCAGGGGTTGGGCTCAGTCTTAGGCTTGGGCTTAGGGATTAGGTTCAGGCTTGGGCTTAGGAGTTAGGTTCAGGCTTGGATTAGGCTTACGGGATAGTTTCAGGCTTTGGCTTAGGGGTTAGGTTTGATAGGTCACCTGCCTTACTAGTGTCGGCCTGAGGGTATCGGCGGCCAATCGCCATTTAATCGTTGTCAATTATGCAACTAAGAGGACAAACAAGCGAAAGCGACAAAGTGCCGCATAACTGCTGAAATTTCTTAAATCCAAACGTTAATATTAGAGTGCGAACAATACCTAAAAAACCCAATACCCCAATACCCAATACCAATACCTGAGACCCCCAATACCCAATACTTGCATAGCTGGGACAAAAATTTCATTTCAGTGGACAGGTACATTCTAGTTGTGTACAGTGGAGTAAGTTTGATTTAGGTTTGCAATTTACAGGAGAAAACTGTCGAGTTGAAGTGAACGAACGCTGTTGACAACCTATTGGTACTACATACACTACACCATAATGTGTTTGGGTATTTACTGTGCATGTTATACCTCTTTATTTGTCGTCGATCCAAACACTCAGCAGCCCTGAACCTGCGGTCTCCACTTGCTGTGAGAATATTTCGCATTTCTCTGCAAACGTCTTCAGGGTTTCGTTTTTCTCCAGATATTTTTCCGCTTTCATAGATCTCAGTGAGCCACGATTTTACATCATCAGAATTTTTTCTTGGTGGCTTACTTCTTTGCAGAGCCCAGCCCATTTGCTCAGGTACATAGTCTTGCGAATGTGGTGCTTCATCTTGTAGAACTCTGTCCAACTCAACTGTAGAGCTTGCAACTGCCTGTCCTCTAGTTTCCTTGAATTCTCCCACCTTGTAGGCCCAAATATCACGTGCAACATCATAGGCTGTTCGTTTTTCAACAAACACCTGGCATTCACCGTGAATTACATGGGCATCCAACTTCTCCTGCGTTGCAAACTCAGCTTCGCAGAACGGCTTCTCACAACAGTACCTTGCCTCCAGCTGCTGGTCAATGTCTGGAATTTCTGATTCGTCCTGAGCTTTTTCTTCTGCCGAAATTGTTGAAGCAATTGAAATTGCTGGGCTCAGTGGGGGTTGTGGTGACTTGGGGCGAGACGCAGGAATGTGTCCTTCTTTTACTGCAGGGTCAGCGACTTGATGAACATGTAGACCAGTCGGCAATAGCAACTGGTACCGAAGCATTTTTCGACGATTGAAAATGCACCCAGCACCAATGTCATATGCTCGGAATGCCCTAATGGTTTCATCTTCATACACGAAGTTGTTGAACTCGGCCATCTTTGACCAGTCATGCTTCTGCTTCATGCTGTTCTGTTCAGAATGAACAGTAGCCAGAACAACGTAACAGCCCCGAACTCCACCATAGCTGGTTAGTGCTTGAAACAGCTCATCCGATGTTGAAACATTGTGCTTCTCATTTACATATCGTCTGATATGGCCACGACAAGGAGCAATCTTTCTGTCACACACATCCTTCCCACTTTGAGGCTCACTAAAATCTTTTTTACGAGTGTCCAATCAGCATTATTTATTTATTCAAATTCAAAATATACATTACCTGAAATCGTAACGGCTGGCCACCAAATCCAATCGCACACAAATATCGGGAAGACTAGCTACCAAGTATGCATTCTTGTAGCAGCCTGCTTGATCAGAACGAAAATAGATTCGATGGGCTTGGGGATTTAAGTTGGCTTTGTAGTAGCCAAGACCATGCTCCAAAACTGAGGCAACAGTAAACCAGTCCTGTCTCATTTCACCAATTATGTGAATAAGGCAATGAATATCAATCGAATCTTCAAGAAAATTTCTTGAGATAAAGCAAGTGAAGTGCCAAGAGATTCCTGAACGTTAAATTTAGTGCTTACAAATAAAGTATGTTTCGGGTTTACCTTTTTTGGCAAAGTAGTCTGACATCCGTTCTCGGAAGTACTCTGGCAAAAATTTCTGTGCAAAGTCTGACACAACAAGAACATCGCCAGTCCGCATGGTCTTCAGGAGATCGCTTTTTGCTTTGTCTTGGTGGACAGTTCTCAGAATGTGCATTCGCCACAATCCAATGCTCTTGAAAGCTCGTTCAACATCAGATTTCAAGAGCTCAGTCAAATCCAGTGCTTGGAGTTCTTGTGGCAAGTCCAAAAGTAGTCTCTCAACTTGACATTTTATGTCATGGAGAAGCTGACAACGACCACAGCTCAGACCATGGTAGTGCTCACAAGTGGTGCGAATCTCATTGACATTGTCTTCGCTAAGTGCAAAGAAGGGGCAGTGGGTTTTGCAAGGACCACCTTGACTGACGTGGGCTGCATAGTCAAGCTTCAAGTAGCGCTTGAACTCCTTTAGTGCACATCGAATTGCATTTACTACATGCACAGGGCTGCCATGCTCTTCTGTCTGAGCCAATACTGAAAACAGACAATCGAACGCCTCTGCACCATCAGCAGTAGTGTTGTCCAGCCCAGCCATGCTTTTTTGCATCGATGCCGAAAACACACTGACAAGCTTGTACAATACACGTTCACTTGGTGAATTCTTGTAACCAAATTCCTGACAGTACGCTTGGTACAGCTTCACTAGGTGAGCTGCTGTAACCGTTCTGAGGCAATTTGGGATTTCTCGCAGCTCACCACTATCAAACTTCAGTAGACGACTGTTGTGTGCAACATCTTGAAGGTATTCCGGCCTTGCACAAAACTCTGCAAAATGTGTGATTTGCAGTCGAGTGATTCGCGTGCGAATGATTCTGATCTTTTCTACTGGAACACCAGGGCCAATACATTCAGCATACTGAATGGCTTTCTTGTACTGCCTCTTACTCAAATCAGGAATGAGACGAAATATTTTCCACCGCTTTCTTCCAGATGCGACAATTATGGACAAAATTTGGGTGCCCATTTCCCTAGTATCTGAGCTGAGGTAAATCTCTTTCAAAGTCTGCAGCATCGTGTCACTTTGATAGTCACTTGGTGGATCGAGCCCAAGTTGTTCATCAACTGCGTTCGATGCTCCAATGTAGAGCCACAAGTTGGCTTCTTGGTTTGGTGCTACTGCTGCCAGAATGTTGACAATTCCACTAGAAGCTACTGCTGCCAATCGCTGTTTCTCATGATCACTCAACTCATCAAAATCCTTGGCTAACTGGTATTTCAGTGGAACCACAGGATGAGCGACTACACTGGATGCGCCTATGAGAGTGAGTTTGGCCATCGCTTCTTCATATACTTTTGACGGCACATGTTTTGGAAGAACGGACTTGACAGAATAATGATCGGGCTTGTAAGCACGTGGCTCCTGCTTGGAAGGTAGCTTCTTTGGTGGTGATTCTGATGACATCGCCCTTGCTATAGCCTCTTCTGCCTTTCGTTTGGCTGATCTTCCTGTAGCTCTGGTCTCTGCCTCCATTGAGATTGCACTCTGAACTTCTTGTGTTTCATCTTCCTCTTCAACACTGATTCCTCCAGTCGGTTGCTGCATCTCTTCACTCTCATATTTAGCTTGAGTTGCTTCAGATCCTCCATCTTCAAATGCTGCCTGAGCCGCCTTACAGCTGTCGTAGCACCGATTGCATATTCCACCACCAAGAGGGATGAAAAGACCCTGAAATATATATTATTTTTTGATTATTTTCTGACGTTTACATTATTCAACCATGGTATTACAGCAGAGACCTGCACTGGCCGGGCCTGGTCGCCCTACAGAGGATTTTTAGAGGATTTCAGCTGGGCCGAGCCACAAAAATTGCATTTTCATAAGGGCCGGGCCGGGCCCGGTCCGCAAAAGTTGGGTTTCTGGACAGGCCGGGCCGGGCCGGGCCGTCAAAAAGGCGGCCCGTGCAGGTCTCTATATTACAGCAGGTTGACTCTTTCCAGCTTTTAATTTGGGTAACAATGCCAATTACATACAGGTAGTATACATGTGTACATGTAGCAGTGCGTCTAGGAGTTTGCCCCCACTAGCCAAGGCCAACCCACAGATCCGCACATATGCAGATGAATTTTCAACCCTTCTGGGAAGCAATATTTCTGCGATCCAATCTCAGACAAACTATGACATGCTAATGATGCTGTATTATTATTGAATTCTATTTCTATGTGTTTACCTGTTTGTGCAAATATTGAGACGTTATTGGTCCAACCGTCTTGGCAGGGCGATGTAGGTTCCTCTCAAATAATCGCCTTTTTGAAAAGTGTTGCAACAGCTTCGAAAACGTTGACTTTGATGGTTGAGCCACGCCAGTTGGGCTTACAACTTCTATATGATTTGAAAACTGGCACCTTTTGGGCTGCTCAAATCCGAGGCCAAGCTTGTATCGGTGATTGGGACAGATTCTGAATCTGCTTGCATCCTCTTCAGACAGATTGAATTCCGCTAAATAGGCGAGTATTATTGGGACAAATACACTGTGCATACTACCAAATCCTGATTCCTGCAAACTTATTTGAATGTTTCAAATCAAAATCGTACCACATCTCCAAAGTATCAACTGCCACTCAATGTTTGGCAGAGTTGGATTCCGGGCGGCATTAAATTTCAGCACTGAAAGATGGTTTGATATGTCCTTTACGCATGCGGTCAAACGGATAGGAGTTTCCGTGGTTGGATTTGTTCTGGTGCTGAACAAGTTGACAGCCTTCCCGCTCAGACCACATTGTGCAACATCTGGTGCAAGTACTGTTGATCGGGTATACCCATACCCATACCCGAAACTACCGTTGTCAAGTAAATTAAAATTAAAATCAAATTAAATTCGAAAATAATTTACTTCCGAAGAGTAAATTAAATGGCAAGTAAATTAAAATCAAATTAAATCTCTGACGAAAATGGCGAAGCAAGTAAAAAGTAAATTAAATTAGATCGAAAAGCCTGAAAAATTTACTTTCAATTTACTTCTAATTTACTTGTAATTTGCTTCATTGACTATTTGATCTGTGGTAGTCTGGGCTCTCGCATGTAACTTTTGTGTGATCATGTGCCTTTTCTGTCTGTCTATTTAACCACAGAATGTACATATGCTCTCACTGTTGAGAATGGAAACCCAGCTGCAATGCAGCAGATCATTCAACACAAATTTCTCTGAAATCTTAATTGGAATCCTATACTACGTATACAATGTGAAGCTACAGTTTTCGTGCAACCATCACATACATCACAGGTCATCTGCCAAAGGGGGAGGGGGTTGGGGGTCTGGCGCCGGCCGCGGGATCTAAGCCCAAATTTTGGGAGGGGTTGGGCACTAAAAACCCTCAAAAATCGAAAAAAATCGTAATTTTTCGGCTATAAATCGTCAAAAATCGCTAATTTGGGCTGAAACTAGGGTTCCGACGATATCTCGATATCGATATCGAGAAGTCGATATATCGACCCTTTTTCCAATATCGATATCGATATCGATATCGCGATATTTTGCATCGATATTTTCGATATTTTTTGTCCTGAAAAGTAGGAAAAAACAGAACTGACACCAAGTTTATTTCCCTGGAATAGTGTCAAATCATAATAGTGGCATGATAGCTCTCAGAAACGTCAATTTCTTGGCATTCTCAGCTTTCAGACAGCAACAGTTAGGTTCTTAAATGTCTGCAGCAACACTGAAGAGCTGCTCACTCTACTGTACACACTTGAAGCAGGAGGGCAGAAGCAGACATGGGCTAGCATTTCGGCTGAGGGGTGGTAAATTTTTAAATCCTGGGGAGGTAACGTCGGCTGATGGGTGGTTGAAAGGATGGCAAAAAGTCCGATTTTCTACTAAAATCAAGGATTGTGTCCTATTTGTGATTAAAATAAGATAAAATACAGCTATTCTGTCTGAGCTCATTTATGCCTAATCAGGGTGGGGCATCGGCCTGAGAGGTCAACCTTTTCATTGCAAGGCTTCAGAAGGGCAACTACCTTTCTTAGATTCTCTACTTAATTTTTATCAGACCGCTGATTGCATCAGTGCTTGACTGATAACCAGTGAGAGCAGTTTGTTCTTTCAAATCTTGAGATTTTCTTGCACAACTATAAATATCGATATCGATATCGATATCGATCGATATTGAGTTGAAAATATCGATATCGATATCGATATCGAATATCGACGAATTTTGATATCGTCGGAACACTAGCTGAAACACAGTTTGTTTGCCGTTTTGTATGCTATTTTGGCTATTTTTGTGTCTGAAATTGTAAAAAATCGCAACAATTTGCTCAACAAATTACTTTCCAGAAAAATTGGAGCGGGTTGGGAAAATCGTTTCAGGGGTCCCCATCCGGGGGGTCTGGCCTAAGTCGGGTAGGGGCAGACTTTGTTTCATCAAATCCCGGTCTGTCCATAAGTTACAGTGTTAGCCAAAGCTTTACATCTGTTGCTTTGCTCCTAGAAAAAATAATTATAATGCATTTCTGAACAACTGATTTTACCAAAAACATGAAGCTTAACAAAAGGATGGAGTTAGGTTCATAGTGCCATCAGTTTACTAGAAATCCATACTCAGATATTCGGTGATTTTGTGGTATATTCGGCAACTTTTTGCATAGAAAAGTAAATTAGAATTTAATTAGAAGTTGAAAGTAAATTAAAATCAAATTAAATTGTTGGTAAATCGGTCAAAGTAAATTAAAAAGTAAGTAAATTATTTGTGGAGGTGGAAGTAAATTAAAAAGTAAGTAAATTACTAAACTAATTTACTTGACAACGGTACCCGAAACTGGGTATTTTTGAGCAAAACTACCTGAAATCGGGTATACCCATACCCGGGTACTTTTTGAAATACCCATCCCCGGGTATACCCGATTTTTCGAAAAATACCGGGTATTTGAATGGGTATTTTTTTAGAAAAAAATCTCGCAAACACACGTTAATTTCTGTAAAAACTGTGCAAAAATTTTCTCAAGGAAGTGTCAAGTAGCAGTACCGCTTTTGCCATGCATCATACAGTCACTTTACTGTTTCAGAACAGTTAGCTATCCACCCAGTTTGTTTCAAGAATTGTATAATTAAGCATTTTGGCGATTTTTACATTTATGCAGAAAACGCCATATGAAAACGTCTTAATGAAAAAACGTTTGCGGGCTCAGAAAGAAATGCTTTGGGTTGTTATGCACTTCAATCTCCCACTGAAAAATTCCAGTACATACTGTATATATACATGACATATGCAAAAAAACATGATATTTGACTGAAGCTGAATTTTTCCAAATGTACGTACTGTATGTAAAAAGTCTTTTACGAAGTTTCTTGTCTATCGTTTACTTCAAACAGAAATTTGGCTTTTATTGTTGTGCTCCCTTTGAGGAAAAGAACCGTTGTAAGGCTAGTAAATTTAGTAGGACTTTAATTAGAAGGTTACACCGTTTCTATGCATTTGGTCATGATCCTGAGGGAAGTATTTACAGGAAGCTGAAAATTTTGAACAACTATGGTTGGTGACCCAGAATCAGGAAGTACTATCAGAAATTATACTCCAGAAAGTTGATTCGTTTTTTGCCAATGTTGTTAATCTACCAAAGCATGGAAAATTCACAGCTGTTCTAGTAACTGTTAAGTAAAACTGCTACACTGAGCACATAATAGTTGTCCGAAAAGCCATTTAAAATCTATTTTTCCAAAACCAATTGAAATCTGGCATTTTTAGGGAATTTCGCGATTTTAATGAAAAATACCCGATTTATACCCGATTCCCGGGTATTTTAAAATACCTACCCATACCCATACCCGGGTATGGGTATTTTAAAAAATACCTACCCATACCCATACCCAATTCAGATTCGAATACCCATAGCAACAGTATACATTACCAACTGCCCATTGGCCAGTAAGCTGAATTGTTAGGCTTATACCTAAGTGCTACTCGCCCTCTGTCTGCGGTCTACTCCTGACATCTGCTTTTATGCAATCGCGTGGCTTCGAGGCCGCGCACTTACATACGTACTGCATTGAACTCCAACAGTCTACCCTACTTAGGACAGACAGGCGCTTATTGACTCTGCGATAAGAAGCATTATTTGTCCATCCCTGTGATAAGACAGCGCTCCGCCTTAAGATGCATTCTGCGAGAAAGTCAGCTTTGGTGCCGAAGAGATGGGGCAAGCAGGGCCATCTCACGGATCTGGCTGATATTTATATCTATTAAAATAGAGCACAGTCGAAGACCAACGGTGCATGCCCGACCACCAGGAACCCCCTGGAACCGGAGATACACCCCCTCAAAGTTGGGTCGGCAGCAATTTTCGGGCTCATTTTAATATCTCTGACACCCTCCATTCAAACGATCACCCTTCATTCGTTTCTTAAGCTAGGATCCCGACTCGCATATGGTTTTGTAGCTGGTCCAATGGCCTTTCATTTTCTGGTACTCTCGTTTCCAGATCGTAGCTGGTTACCGAGATATTCGCCGAAAACTGCGAAATTTCCGCAAAATGCCCCTCCGTTTTTTTTCGAAAAATCTTTATAACTTTTTGTGCAAAGGCCCTGCCAAGCTAATGTTTTAACAAAAGTTAGGTATGAGTTGGCCAAACAAAATGAGCGCCCCAAAGTGAACGGTTAGGGGGGGGGTGTTTTGGCCTCTCAAAGGTGTTCGAAAAAAATTTTTTTCTGCAAAGCTTAGTTGTTAGCATACTGTTATATGCAGTTTTGTGTGCTGAGTTCGAAAATGCATTCAGTTTAGCTAGATTCGCTCTGGATCGGGAGAAATTGGCGTCCAAAGTTGAGACCAACCCTATTTCTTGAGTGGCACTACTCGCTAGTATGATTATTAACCGCGGTGCAATGCAGTTTTTCTTATGTAGTTTTTGCTGCTGATTCCGAAAATAACTTTATTTTTGCTCTACGTTGCCTACTTTTGAAGATATCGGCATTTTTATGATTTGGGAAGAAAACGGCTGCACTTGCTATAACATGCTCGTTTGAAAGGTGACTCAATTCAGTCGCATCTAGGGTATAGAGCCATAAAAATTTATATCACCTAATGCAGTTTTTGCCGCTGATTACGAAAATGACATCTGTTTTTCAATCTGACTGCTCCTGAGCTAGTTATGTAACTTTTATGCCCTGGTACTCAGACAATAAGTTATCTGTCAAATCTGGACGTAACATGGTATCTATCTGGTGCAGTTTTTTCCGCTGATTCAGAATATCATCATATTTTTGCGCTACGGCCACTCGGTCGCAAGTTATGGGCCTCCAAAGTTTCATTAAAAAACATGCCATGAGAAGCCGTAATCCTGAAATAAATGTTCAGCATTCATGCATTTCTGAAGGGAACCTTTTGTCAGTGAATAGTGTACCCGACCTATTTTGACCCGCTGAGTTCAAAAATGACCTTTGTTTTTCTCTGCTGCTGTTCAATTTTAGATATTACTGATCAAACAAAACTTGCATTAATATTCATATACCTCCAAAAGGAGTAACTGTAGATTAAAACAAACGCCATTTTTGAACTCAGCGGGTCAAAATAGGTCGGGTACAATGTTGACTGACAAAAGGTTCCCTTCAGAAATGCATGAATGCTGAACATTTATTTCAGGATTACAGCTTCTCACATCATGTTTCTCAATTTTTTTCGAACACCTTTGAGAGGCCAAAACACCCCCTCCCCCCCCCCTAACCGCACACTTTGGGGCGCTCATTTTGTTTGGCCAACTCATACCTAACTTTTGTTAAAACATTAGCTTGGCAGGGCCTTTGCACAAAAAGTTATAAAGATTTTTCGAAAATAAACGGAGGGGCATTTTGCGGAAATTTCGCAGTTTTCAGCGAATATCTCGGTAACCAGCTACGATCTGGAAACGGGAGTACCAGAAAATGAAAGGCCATTGGACCAGCTACAAAACCATATGCGAGTCGGGATCCTAGCTTAAGAAACGAATGAAGGGTGATCGTTTGAATGGAGGGTGTCAGAGATATTAAAATGAGCCCGAAAATTGCTGCCGACCCAACTTTGAGGGGGTGTAGCTCCGGTTCCAGGGGGTTCCTGGTGGTCGGACATGCACCGTTGGTCTTCGACTGTGCTCTATTTTAATAGATATAAATATCAGCCAGATCCGTGAGATGACGCTGCTTGCCCCCTCAAAGCTGACTTTCTCGCAAAATGCATCTTAACATGCATTTTGCGAGAAAGTCAACTTAGCTATAAGGGAAGGTGTTTAAGCAACTTTTTTTCGCGGATTCGGCTGGTATCCAAATATGTTAAAATAGATGTCAAACGAACACCAACGGTGCATGTTCGAACACCAGCGACCCCCTAGAACCGGAGCTGTACCCCCTCAAAGTTGGGTGGGTAACCCCTGTTCGGCCATTTTCTCGACATTTACTCAAACGATCACCATTCACTCGTTTCTCAAGAGTCAGAACAGGCGTGCACATGGTTGGATAGCCCTGACAGTTGCCTTTCAGACGCTGTACACAGCGCTTCCGGAACGCACCCGGTTAGCGAGATATTCTCCGAAAACTACGAAAATTAGCGAAATTCCGACTCGATTTTTTTTTGAAAAATCGCTGTAACTTCTGCCATATATGCGGGGTCAAGCTGATTTTTGCTAAAAAGATAAAACGCAAAATGCCAAACAAAATTAACCTATTTCGGAGGCAAGTTGTTGGGGTCAGGGGGGGTGTTTTGCAATTTGAAGCCAGTCAAAAAATATTTTTTTGCTCAGAATAAAAAACAAACACACAATTCTGGTGCAGTTTCTCCCGCTGATTACGAATATGAACTCGGTTTGGCTGGATTCCTTTTGGTTCGGGAGAAATTTGCATCCAAATCTTCGAGTGGCTGTATTTCTAAAGTGGCACTGCTCATTAGCATGAGCAAGAACCATGCTAGATAGCAGTTATTCTTATGTAGTTTTTGATGCTGATTCTGAAGATAATCATATTTTTTTATCTACGTTGAGCAGTTCTGAAGATATGGGCATTTTGAGAATTTGCGAACAAAACCGTTGCAGTTGGTATGCAATGGTGGTTTGAAATGTTACTCAATTCTGTCATATGCTAGATACGGAGCCATGGAATTAGCATCACCTAATGCAGTTTTTGCCGCTGATTATGAAAATTACCTCTATTTTTCAATCGAGCGGCTTCTGAGTGAGTTACTTAGGCCTGGTGCCCTGTCATCCACATTATAAGAAATTTATCAAACAGGTGCGTGAAATAGCAACTGTTATATGCAGGTTTCTTCGCTGATTCAGAATATGACCTTATTTTTGCGCTACAATGACCTTGTCACGAGTTATAGACCTCTAAAGTTACTTCAATATCCATGCTTTCAGGAGTGGTAATCTGGAAATAGATAGTCTGCGCTTTGGCACTTGTGAAGCGAATTATCTATCAAAAATAGTGTACCCGACCTACTTTGAACCGCTGGTTTCAAAAATGACCTTACTTCTGCTCTACAAGCTATTGATTTTAAGATACAACTTTCTGCACTTCTTTCACAAGAATATGACAGAACCTTAAAATGAAAGGCTTGTAGAGCAGGAAGTAAGGTCATTTTATAAATCAGCGGTCGAAAATA